>MQRK01228129.1:11887-23033 GCA_001938485.1 Girardia tigrina
TATATATATATATATATATATATATATATATATATATATATATATATACTCCCTTATGCAGGAGAAAAATTAAAAAAATATACAAACGACACCTCATTTACAGCAAAATTCTAAGTTACATGATAAGATCTTTATTGTGGAATTCCAGTATTATGCTAAATGTATATACTCCCATGTTATATATCAAAATGACCGTCTTTACGAGCTAATTCTAAATAGTTAAAAAATAAGTTTTATAATGAATGGACCAACAAATCGATGTATGAATGTACTTTTCTGTTAAAATCATTGTGGTGAATTCTTGCAGCATATTGTCCACTAATTATTGCTTCATTTGCTGTGATGGTATTTGAAATTAGGGATCCTTATCATTTTTTTAATAAATAAACTATAATATTCAGTATAGATAAATAAATATAATTATTATAATATTGTTAGGGTCCCGCAATCAAGGCTAATCTTCAAATAAAATTTTTTGATGTTTTAGTGTACCTCAAAAAGATTCTTACTAAATTTTGGTTGTGCTGATATTTTTGCATTCATTATTTTTAAAATAATTAATTCCATTTAAAAAAAATTAAATTAATTACATTTAAAATAAATAGGTGAATTTTGCGAAATGAGAGAATCTATATTTGGTTAATATGGGCCTTAACTCCTCAGAGTGTTCTGTCATCTTTGATAGTTTGTTTGAACGGGGTTATCAACTGGAATAATAAAGTGAATCTGTAAATATTTTCCAAAATTGTTGAGTGTCACAGTTTCTTTTTTCCCCGTTATCAGTGACATGTCATTGGAATGTGAATCACACATGTTTTTTCACTCGCGACTATTTCCATCTCTATAATGATGTGCCTGCGTCAGCGGTGCATTTACCTGTCGGGAGGAAATAAAGTGCTTATGGGGCAAAACACTTAAGATTATCGACTGATAATGTCAGTCAATTAAAAAAAAATTTTCATCTTATATTTATTTAAGCACATTAAGTTCAATTAATTTTAAATAATTTTAATTAATTTTTATATATTATATTTTTATATAGTTTCTGGGTATAAATACCCATGATATTTTTAAAAATTAATACGAAAAATTAAGGAAAAAGAATCGAATTGGAACAGCAGAAAATTTAAATTTGAAAGAAAATTTTATTGGTTGTTCTCCAATCATTATTATAAAGTGTAACTTAAAACATTGTCATTGTGAATAAATCTTTGGCATCATTTTGTTTATCGAGCGTATCGAACACATTTGGTAACCGTCTTTAATTTTGGGTATTACGGATTGGTAAAAACTATTTGGGGTCGTATAAATTTGGATCGAGCTCAAGAATCGGATAATTAATTAAGTAGATTAAAAACCCAACAATATATTTATACTTCTCCGATCCATATCGCGCTATGATGAATAATTGCATACTTAATTAAAATTTTCTAACAGAGAGAAGTTCAGTTTATTGTTTTGAAATTTTAATTTATAACTGTTTCATGAATATTAAAGATTAGAAAATCAGGAATTTACTTCGGTGTTTTACAGAATCAGTACTTTATTATGAAAGCATATTATTTTCTCAAAAACGGATTATATTGATTCTCTGCATTATATACATTGTTTTCGATTATGGTTTATAAGTCTTGATATTACTAAGTTGAGTGTTATCTTGATGATAAGCTTCTTATGCAATAATATGTTATGAATATGTTATATGCTGTTTTTTTACATAAAATTTTGGTAGAATACATCAGTTATCTCAAAGTTACACATACTATACACATCTTTATGACCTACCACATTGGCCTATGCCAGGTCTGATAGTTCTTTCCACCATTTTTTCTCTAGTAATTTATCAATTTTTCGAATACGGTTAAGGGACGTTTGATCATAATTTCATCTTAAAGAATTCCCATATTATTTGCAGGATGTAATTTTATATTATGAATGGCAATCTCATTTTGCAGCTCTTGCTGTCTGAGGGATCAGTTTGTGATAGCGCGATTGATCTAGGAATGTTTTACTGCTGTAACAACTGTTTTGTAAGAACAAGAAAGATTTTGGAGTTTTACAATTCGTAGTTCTAAACCAATTAATAATTGGTTAATCAAACAGAAATATAAAATCGTTTCTTTTATTTTGTTTTGAAAAAGTCGCATATAATTAAAATTTTTGCTATAAATAATAAAAAATTAAAAAGCATGGATTTCATTGAAATTATCATATAATCAACAGTTTTGAAAAATATTCTTTTGTAACATATCTCATCAATGCTCTATGAATCATTCTGTTTAATTGTGTGCGATGAAAAAGATCTTTCATAAAGAAAAAGATCTTTGAATTTGGCGGCGATAATCTCTTTGTTTGTTAACACCGATGCATCCGTATATATCTTCCATATTTCTTCCGACAGATTTTTTCTCTTTTCTTCTAAAACACGAATTTGTTCCTCTGTATCGTTGATGCCCTGTATAGCGTCTTAGATCTGCTTATTAGCCTCCTCTATCATTGGTCTTTTTTCTTTCTGTTCTTTCTTTTCTTTTTCGCCTCTGTTTTATTCTCCATTTCAAAGATGTGTTCGCAAATTCCATTGTCAACTCCCTCAATGGCGAATCTCAAATTTTCTTTTCAAGTTCGAAGGCAATGTTGAATAGTACATCTAATTAAAAAATAATTAAATTACCTAATATCTAAAAATACATTTCATAATAAGAAATTTTATAATTTTTTAATCTGTATTTTTTAATGTACAATCATATTTTTATATTTAAATATTTTATATTTTTTTATATTATGTAAATAATGCCTCTAATTTACAAATAATATCACACATATAAAATCCAAAATGTATTTTGTAATGAATGTAAAATAGAAAAAAACAAATATATTACAATTTGAAAATAAAATATTTATTTTTTACAGACAGCTTTGAAAGCATTAATACAAGTATAATTTTATGAATTATTTCCCCATGAGATCAATTTCGTTAAATTATTTTCGTTCCTTTATCTAAACTTAGATTAGGTTCTTTTCTAGTATAAACAGGATGGGGTGGTTGTCATAAACTTATTCAATTAATTGAAAAACAAGAGGCGATGAAATTACTTTTAACGTGTGATGTTCTCAATACTCAGAATGCTGAAAATAAAGCAGAAAGTTCATAAATTTTCTTAAAGTTTTATAAAATTTTCACAAAATTCATAAAATGAAGTTTGAATATCCGTGATTATAAAACAAAAGCTTTAAGAGTGTTATTGTCATTTTTTGACAACATATTTATGTGAATTGAAATTCTCGACAATGACACTCAAAAGATCATTTAAAATTGCAGTTTTGCACTTAGCAGTGATAATTACTGAAAAACAGCATTAATTGCATTTGTTTGGGTTTTATAATTATGTTATTTTTTTAAAATAATAAATACATAATGTTTTTCTGACGATCATGTTTATTAATAGTTAAATATTAGGCGGATTATTTATTTTTGTGTAGTATTTTTTATTATTCCATGTTTATTCTATATTATTATATTATTGATTTATGTTTACTGTATTCTAACAATATATTATACATATTTTCTATAATAAATAAAATATTTTTTTAATAAAACTACTACAAAACATTTTTTCCGTCTTCCAATTTCAGTTCAATACTTCCCTTAATTCACAATATAAAAATAAAATAATATTTTTCCGAGGTTTTTCATCAGTTAAAAAACACTGGATTAACGGAAAAACACAAAATATTTTGATAAGATTTCATCTGAAGGAAAAAATGCTGGATTGACAAACATTGTGAATATTTTAATATTTCATCTCAAGAAAAAGAAACAGTAGAAATCGAGAAAATAGCTTATCTAACTGAAAAACATTGTTGTTTTTTATTACATTTTTATGTAGTTTCTTTATTTTACTTAATGAAGCAAAATTGAACTATTTTATGTACATTGAGAAATAAATAAAAAATTGTTTTCATTATTACTTTTAACTTATATATTTTATCATTAAAGAAAAATTAATTTTTCGTAGAATTTTATATTTAGCAAATAGCTTCTTGAAATATTTTAAAATAATAATATAATGATGCCTAAATGATTTTCCAAAATTGATTGCGAAGTTAATAGTATATGTTATTAATGATATATAAATATACGATACACGTATTTTAAAAAGTAAACAACACGTTAAATTTGAATCAATTACTTTTTATGTAACTCAGTTTATATTACAAATGTAGCTTTTTTAAAAAGGATGATGAAGTTGTAACAATGAATATTAATTACAAAAATATTGAATTAAGTCTAAAGATTCGACACTTTTTTCTTTAGCCGTTTCAAGACGACTTTTTTCTACAAGCATCCGAAAGTAGATAGTAAGTATATATATGTATATAGTACAATAATATACTAATATTAATGGTTGATTCTTCAGTAAATAGTTGATGATACATGTAAATGCAACATATTCACTTTTTGAAAGGTTATGGTTGCTACAATTAGGGTCACTTTTTATTGATGTTAAGGTAGATTTGAAAGTTTTTATAAATAGTTGAAGTAAATGCAACATATTCACTTTTTGAAAGGTTATGGTTGATACAATTAGAGTCACTTTATTGATGTTAAGGTAGATTTGAAGGTTTTTATATACAAATGACTGTTTAAGAAGTGATTTTGATGGTTGATGATATGGTTGTTAATATATATTTGATAGTTGATAAGGTATAACGGATAGTTGATGTGTTAATTTTGATGGTTGTTGAAGTAAATTTAAAGGTTGATATGATGATTTTGATGGTTTTTGAAGTAAATTTAACAGTTGATATGTATATTTAAAGGCTGATAAGGTATATTGGATAGTTAATATGATGATTTTGATGGTTTTTGAAGTAAATTTGATAGTTGAAGTAAATTTGACGGTTCATGATATGTCTGATAAGGTATATTGGATAGTTGATATAATGATTTGATGTGTCAAAACATGATTTGAAGAAACAACTGATATATTTTGAAACACAGTTGTAATAGTTGTAGTGTTTTTAAAAATGCTTAATTGCTTATAAATGTCTGTCATAGGTTTCATATGTTTGTGATTTTATATTCTATCCTGGAAAATAAATAAATTATTTATAAAATGTGACTCGAATATTACAACAATTAACAATAAAGTGTATTTGAATTATACTTGATTGATAATAATAAAACTCCAAATTGATTAGCTCAAAAGTTTTGATCATTTGTGAGTATATGATTATATGGACTCTGCGAAGTCCTAAAAAACAATGACTTGTGTTCCTGAGTTCATAATATTTTTTTTACTTCAACAAATATCAATAAATAATAACTCATCTAACTAAGGCAAAATATAATTAAATATTTATCGATACATCTTATATTTATTAATTTTAAATAATTAAGTGTATTAAGAAAATAGGAATAGGTTATTTACACAAATGATCAATAAATATTTGTGTAAATTCATTTGCTGGATGAATTGAATGTGCTTTCTAAATACATTCATTAAAATGTCCATAATTGAAAAATAATATTGCAGCTCAAACGTGCAATTTATATCCATATTTTTCAAATCGGTCGCATAAAAGCTCAGTATCAGACTGATTATATCTCATGAATCAGTCAAAATTTCGTCAGCGCACACATTTTCTTTTCTTTTTTTAATTATCTTTTCCATGTTCTTATTTGCAGATAATTTGAATTATATTTGTTTTCTCTTTCTATCACAGCAATTGCTTTTATTATCGTATTTTATTTGGATCTATGATGTTTTGTTTTCGTAACGCATGGATTTAAATTCAATTCTATATTATAAGTCTTCAGTTCCCGAAATTTATATTTCAAAGAATTAGGCATTTTGGAATAATCTATCTAATTAAAAAATAATAAAATTACCTAAAATCTGAAAAAATATTTCTAAAAAATAATATATATTTCGGAAGCTGCATTTGAAGAATTGATAGATAGCTATAAAGTACCTCTAAATCGCATCGTCCTGTATGGACCGACCTTCGGTTCAGTCCCTACTGTCCACCTTGCCACTCGCCACAAAGTATCCGGTGTTATTTTTCATTTACCTCAATAAATGGGCCCAGCAATTCATCCACAGAATTTCCTTGTGCAACCCAGCTATCTCCCTCCTATTCTCGTGGTGACCTGAGGATCGGATGGAACATCCGGTAGCAGGGGAGCGTGGTTGTCTTCTTCTGATGACCGCCAATCGAGCAAAAGGATTTCGGTCCCCGCTTTTAACGATCGCCATTCGAGCGAACATATGTCGATGAATCACGGTCGATGATGACCGCCTTTTGGGAGATGGATCTGTTCCATCGCTGCCTTCCAGCGATATCAGTGAGGTTTTATATATTTACTTATAATAAATTAAAAAATATAATTTATATGTTAATTAATAAATTTGAATGTCGAGTATTTTCCCCCCTTTTAAAGCGAAATATGTTATATGGGACAAGTGTTCATCATGGATAATTGCAAGGAATTTACGCCGGAGTATGTGAATTTCGAAAAGCGAGTCGTTGACAGTGAGGATTTTCTAATAATAATGATAATATATTGCGACGTTTTTCTCGTCATCTTCAGGTCACTGATTTACATAATCATCAATTCCATAAATATAAGCAATAAAAGAAGCTAAAAATCAGTGTTTTTGCCAAAATATTATTAAATATTTATTGATAAATCTACTAATTGTAAATTTTAAATAATCAAGTTTATTAGGAAAATAGAAATAGGTTATTTACATAAATGATCAATAAATATTACATTAATATTAATCATATGTTGTATAAATTGAATATTCTTCCCAAATACATTCAATAACAAATTCATAAACAAATTCAAACGTGTCCTGTATTTCCAAATCTTCCAAATTGATCGAATAAAAATTCATTATATGACTGATTAAATCCCATGAAAGGTTAAGCCACGAGTCTCTTGTAAAGACTTCCAAATTGTGGCGTATAATGTGTGATGACACTCCAAATTCAAAAATGCATTTGAATTTGAATATTTATGCACCTATTTTTGGGATTTAAAACGCATTTAGATTTTTCGGCCTAATTATTAAAAATAATAACAATAAATATAATAATAATAATACATAATTAGACAGAATTTTTGATCTGTACGAGATAGAATACAAATTCAAGGTCACATAAATGTAATATCAATCCTCATCGGATGTAAAATAATTTGATATATATTTTTTTCTTAACTGGGGTTCGAATATCTTGATTTTGATTCTATGTTCGTTCAATTTTTGAATAAATATTTGCAGCATATCATGGTAGATTTTCTAAAAAATACTTTGATAATATGTTACATAACAATAAAATTATTGAACGCATAAAATGCATCCTAAAAAATTATTAATAAATGTCACTTCAGTCTCAGTCAGATTTGAATTACTTAATGATCTATTATTGTAAGCATCATATTATTTAAATATCGTCCTTAAAAACACAACTTTTTCCGCTGGAATTCTTACAATTTTTTAAATAGGATTTTTTCTCCAATTTAGATTTTTTAAATTGAATATCATTGAATATAGATTTTTTACAGTCTTTGTTTCTTTATAAACTACGTTAAAAATAACGTGTATTTGACATACACTTGAATTATTATCATAAAATTCCAAATGGAATATCGTATTGAAATTCACAGATTTTTCCTATAGTAATAATCAACTATCATCCTCAGTTGATTATAATAACCAATTGCACTATTTATATTGTTTCCCAAGATGTTATTGAGGATATTCTGAAAAGAATTAACATTTTAGAAATATTTATTCATTGATTTCTAAAATAAATTACAGATCTAAAAAAATTACAATTTTTAATTTATTGGATATAACATCATTTTTTTATACTTTATATAATTTTAGGAGATCTATAAGAAGTATACAAAAACAATAATATTTAGTACATAAAAAGGGATAAAAATTCCATAATTTGAACATATCATTTGATAAGTAGAATAGGTATAAGTATGTTTCGCGATAAATTTTAATTTAAATGATAAACTTGAAAATAATAAATTAAACGAAAGAATATTCTTTTTAATCGTATCGCGAAATCATTCAATTTGAATAGTTATCAAAACAGAAAGACACGAATTAAATCGCTCTGAAATTACTCGAAGAATTGAATGACAATTTTATTTCGCGAGATTATCAAACTAAATTAATCGATAACGATTATCAAACAAAAGAAATGTTAAGGCAATCTTGGTGTGAATCGTGCGACATTATTGTGTTTTTTGTTATTATTATGGTTAAAAAATTGATTGATGGGTGTTATTTAATCGAATTAAATTTATTAACTTTTGATATATTTACTTTCGCATTGTTTGTTTATGTTGATATATGAAATGAAAGAAATAAATCTTTTCGCTGAAATTTTCTTTGTTGTTGAGATTCGCGAAATTGCTGGCAATTTTAAAATGAAAAGAAATTTGAATATTTTCCCACCTTTATATTTGAATATCTTCGAGAGATGAAGATTGCTGCATTTTTCAAAGATCAGCGAGTCAACACTGAATTATATATCAATAAATTGTGCATTATCGTCAAAAATATTTAGAATATTTATCAGTCAGAAATTAAATTTATCTCTTCAATTTTTTGGAAAAAAGTGCCTAAAAATCTCGATTGATTCCACGTGTCGACTAGCATTTACTAGGGCTGCATGTTTGTGTGATTGTCACGAGAAATACTTTGGAATGTTGCTGTATTCAAATTCTTGATTCAATTGTCATTGTAAATCAATACTGGAACAGTTCGAGAATTTTTCCAGAGTTATTTTTTTCCACAAAGAGTATTTTTCCGTAGAGAGACATATTGAACCTTAGTCACGCAGCTCATGGTTTTCGAACGATGGGCTTGATGCTTTGCTACTCGTGTTAGACTCTCTCCAATCTTTATCGTGAAGGAACTCATTCTGATTTCATGCCTGGTGTTTCCATCGCGGATTGTATAGAGGAAATTGATAATTCCTCCAATGTCAAATTTCGAGCCCGCAGCCCAGGCAATGTTTCTTGTTCCCAATCTTCTGAATTATAGGACTCGAAATATAATATTGTAGAAACTATTATTCTAGTAAGGGGAATCAGAACTTAGTAAGATATTAAAATTGAGGACAGAAGGACAATAAAGTATAATTAAATACAAAATATAAAATTATAAATTACTCAAACGTTACATCGAAAAATTGAAAATTGTCTTTCATCAAAAAAAATATTTTTCAAAAAGTAATTTATGATTTGAGAAACTCTATCAATTTTAAAATTATTTGTAACTCAATTACAACAATAAAAAAATCAACATGAAAAAACAATAAAATCGACAAAAAATCATAAATCAATTTCTCCGATTCCGCCATCAAGAATCGCAAACTTGGACTGTTTGTACATCTTGCAGATTCTCGTCTCTCCAGCACCTCTTCGCAAAGACAAACTGGAATAAAAATCGAAATATCAATGATGTATCGATTGGTATTTGTGTCAAATTATGATGTTGCAAATCACTATTTGAAGACAAGGAAATAATGGAATTTCCTCGTGTTCCAGGAGGATTGAAGATCCATAATATCTTTGTTATATTTAACTTCTGAACTGAATATTTTTGATAATCTTGGTCGCTCCAACGAAATTAGTTCCATTGTCTGAAATGAGACAAGTTGGCATGCCCCTCACTATAACTTGTTTCAGGGCTCTCACGAACGAGTCGGAATCCAAACTCTATGATATCTCCAGATACACTGCTCTAGTTTAGAGACTTCTCGGGGGGCACATATATCTTTTCTCTCTTACTAATCGCCGACCCTGTTTTGTCAAAAATGGTCCGGCATAATCAATCCAAACTCTACTAAATGCGCACAACTTCTCTAGTCTAAAACGAAGAATTGGTTCCATTAATTGACATATTTCTTTCGTCCGGAATTTCTTACGCTCAAAACATTTCCTTATAATTTCTCGTAATAGCCTCCTCCCATTGACGACTCAAAATTCTTTGTTCAGTTCAGAAAGCAAATAGCTTTCAATCCAATAATGTTAGAGTTGTTGATGTCTCTTTTTGATCATATACTTCTGTCTCACAGTTTTTACTGTAATCTATTAACTCGTACGAAATATTGATTTGTGTTTTGTTCTGTCATCAAGAATTGAATTATTATTATTATTTTTGACTTGTGAATATTTGTTATTTGAAATAAAGTTTCATAAAAGAATTTGTGTTCATTATTCATATATTTATGTTGGAAGTCCCTTCTGATTAATTGGAGTCAGATCAACGATTAAAGATTATTGATTAAAGAATAAAGAATAGAGATTTACGATTAAAGATAAAGATTTAAGATTTGTGTTTTAAAAAGTGAATATTGAGATTAAAGATAATTTTAATATCCCAACATAAATATATTTGGCGAGTCCTCTGTTCTTGCAACAAAAAGAGTATATTTTTAATAATTGAAAATACGAAAAAAGTATCAAAACGTCTAATTATCCTTTGAGAAATCGTAAAAAAGTTAAAAAAGAAACGATGACAGAAAATAGAGAGAATAATATAGATTTTGCTAGTTGTCAAAAATTACCTGTAAATCAATATGGGGGAGACCCCGTGGAATTCGTAGATTTTATGACAGAATATTTTATGTTTGCTATGGGTGGGCCGAAAGCATAATGATTCAAAGATTACCGTTATGTTTAAAAGGTGCAGCTAGAGAAGTTTTTAATCAGATTGATCGAAATGGAGTTGAAACTTGGGCAAATATGAAAGATTTAATGGCTGAAAAATTAATAAGTGGCGATGTTGGTAGAATCATACGGAAAAAGTTTTATTCTCGAATTCAAAATGCGGAGGAATCAGTTGCTGAATTCGCTTTTCATTTATCCACACTTGCGGAAAAAGCGTTTGGAGAAAAGAGAAATTGGACAGAACAAACTAAAAAGATAGTCGAAGATCAATTTTGGGCTGGAGTTCAAAATAATATAAGGACAGAACTTTGTTTTGTGGACTATACAAATTATGATGATCTGGTAAAAAAGGCTATGAAAACAGAAATGAATACTACTGCAGCTCCTATTCGACCAGTATGTGTAACTGAATTAAAACCGATAGAAAGACATAAACAG
>MQRK01228133.1:0-20237 GCA_001938485.1 Girardia tigrina
AATTTCTTAATTTAATTTAAATTAGTTTTTATTTTAATTATTTAATTACTGTTATTTAATTTAATTATTTTAATTATATATTTTATTTATATACTGAAACTGGCAAAAATAAATGTTCGATCAAAATTGGCAATTCTCCGCTCCAGATGGCTTGTAGAAAGGTGTCTACAGGATAATCTCGATTAGCGTCACGGATATTATGGGCTTTGCTAATTCGAGCCACAACAGTGATAGTGCTGTTTAAGATACGAGCTTTCCTTTGTTTTTTAGACATTTCGGTTTTCTTCTGAGAGAAGGCAAGAGGAATGATAGATTGCCTAATCAGTCGACAGTTTACGTTCAGAAGATTGGCGCCATTTAATATAGACCGCATATACTCACAAATGAGAGGCCCACTATCCGTAAATCTATTGTAAACCAAATGTGGTGGCTGATCAGAAACAATAGCAATCTTGTGCTGAGGGACACAGATATTAGAAACCAACTCACCCATCCGGTAATAACCAACATGGAGTGTTGAGTCAGATGAACAGTCAGCCGGATCAATAAGACCGAAGCTACTCTTATCAAGGTTGAGATGAAAAAGAATCCAGGGGTGGTTAAGGAAGTAGGTTGGGAATAGAATGTGAACACAAGTGTTCAACCTATGAAAATCAAAATTGTTGTAAATGACTTCCATAAACCCACAAAGGAACACCTTAGCAAGAGATGGAGATAAGCAAAGGACGAGCTTGTAATCAATGAATTTCTTGCAGTAGATCTCCAAATAAGAATCGTAAAAGGCAAAAAAGCTCAATAGATCAGGGACTGGACCACCGCCTTTATTGCCAGTTTTGGTAGTGTTAATTATTAAGTAGTAGATGCGGCGCACCGCTGATGGATTGAGGAAATCCAGCCGCTCACAATGCGCAAAGGCAAAAGCAAAACAACAGACAAAAGGGCCACAGTCATATCCATTAAATTGGTATGGATGTAGTTTTTCATACAAGGTTGGGTTGTCGCGGATTTTAAAACTATTAAAGCGCTTTAGAGGTTTTAGCATAGAGCAGGAGATCGTAAAGGCCTTATTATGGAAGGCAGATCCAGGTCCGAGTGAATCCAACCAGTAAGTCCGTCCCAGAGAAAGATCAGCACATAATAACACCCAGTGTGTGTTGTCAATATTGAATGAACAAAGCAAGATATTTGCACTCACTAAGAGATTTTCATCAAAGATGAGGTCCACAGGATCGTCAGATAGGCAAGTCTGCACAAAATTTGATGAAATAGTAACAACATTAGCTCCATTAACGAAGGTATTAAAGAAGAACTCAATGTCCTCACGATAGAATTGAGCAGTGCGGGATTCTACTGAGGGATCAGGAAGGTCATCCGACATTCGAAACAATTCATGAGGAAGAATGTCTGATGACCAAAACTGTCAATCGTTTTCGCCAGAGGAGGAGATCTTGGAGAGAGCACGATGGAAGGCAGGGCGCAGAGTTTTCGTAGAGACGGTACTACCAGGATCAGACGCGATGCTCTCAGAATGGCGAAGTTCAATGTTGTTCAAGTCCGGCTTCACTCCATTCAGCCGCTGAATACATTGTAGCAGAAATTCTCAAGGCGGGGATCCGCTTTAATGTTCTCAAGTGGGGCTCGCGTTCTTAAGGCAATTTCTTGGACCCAAACGGGTTTAACCGTATCAAGGTTACGCGAGTCAGAGGCTGTTAAGCCCTTAAGGACCTTATTCTCAAAGTTGCGCTTATAATTAGGTTGTTTTAAATATTTATCAATGAATACATCCACAACCGGATCTTCAATAGGCGGGGAGATGCGGCGCTTTAAAGATTTCCGAGATTAACGCGATCGATGACGGTTGTGAGCTGCTTCAAGAATTGCCGCTTTATTGTGTAGCTCATCGGCTATTCGTTCAGCCTGTGCATCAATATCAACCTCAGGTCGTTCCAAGACAGGAGGGAGTGAAACCTTTTGACGCGGCAGAGAAATGGAGATAGACGGTGGGAGTGTAGGAGTAGTAACCGCCAGATATGGAATAACAGGAGGGACTTCCTGAGGCGGAACGTTGATTTCATTGGGAGGTAGAATGACATCTGGTTTGGGCTCTGTAACTACCTCAACTTTCACAAGAACGTCCTCAAGAGTGCAATTATGAACGGACTTAGATGGAGAGTCTTAGGTAACAGTGAAGTTTATAACAGGCGTCAAGATGGAGAGCTGGTTCGAGGACTTTAAATACAATTTCTTCAGATTTGCTGATGGAACACCACCATCAGCCAAGAAATTATACCTGCATGGAGGTACACACTTGTGTGCTTTTGCGCCATACCGAATGTGGTGAGGGCAGCACTCAGCAAATACAGGGGGTACTAAGCTTTTCCAGATAAGAGGCCACAGACACAGGAAGTCCAAGATTTTCCCATGAGTTTTTTTGAGATATCCTAGCCTAGGAATGTGTTTCGGCAACAGCCCTAACATGATTTCTGCCAGGAGAGCGAGTCTTACTCTTCGATACAGAGCGGGAATCCTTATTGCCTTTCGACGCAAATGTCAGAGGTTGGTGTGGTGGAACTCCAGGCGGAGAACCAGCACCCGAATTCGAAATAGAGGGTCAAACTTGTTCGAGCGTCCCGGCTGGGTGGGTGATACCTGCCGAGGATGCCAAAGTCTGAACTCTCTAAACGAATTGAGTTTAAGAAACGATCGAATGTCCTTCTTAAGTCTGGTCTTGAATATATCAGAGAACACTGTGCGTGCAAATGATTTTACATTCTTAGTCTCCCTATGGAGATTTAAGTCCTCAAAGTAATGGGCGTAGTAAAATCGACAGAAACCAGCAAGATCGAAGGATCGCGATCCGTGGTATCTGCAGTAATAGAGGACTACTTAGAAGAGATGTCGTCCGTGCTTAGGGAACGCATATCTGCGGATTAAGAAATCTGTTGATAATCCAGCAAATGGTCCTTTCAGACCTTTTGTGGTCAATAATTTAGATTTAAGCGTCCCATCAAAAGGACCCGGAGGTTCACTGATGGAGACGGGAGGATTAGGATTGCCTTGGTTCTGGGATGAGAGGGCAGGAGGCTTTGATGTATAGTTGGCCCTCAGATCTTTCGCGATACCACCCAATGACATTGGGATATCCGCACTATCCCTCGGATCACTAAGGAGAGGAGCAGAAATGATATGTTCAGAAGGAGAGGTAACAAGGGGATCCCGGATCACATATTCCATATTATATTGTAATGCAGCAGAATCACCGGTCCTTTTTGAGTCCTTCTCCGCAGCCCTAGCAGCTCGCTTGATGCAGGACGCGAGGATTTTGCGTTGGGCGTCAAAGGAGTTCTGGAGGGACGCTAGGTCATCCATTGACCGCCAAAACCGTCCAAACGGCTATTCATCAGGTGCAACTGAGAAATCTGGGTAAGAACCTGGACGTACTCATCGAATTTCTGCTTTGAACGCTCATCAGTCAGCTGCGGGTCTTCAATTTGTGCAGGTCTTCATTGTGTGTCGTGGCGCCACCGTTAACAACACATAAAAATTTTCCCGTTGCCCGGATCGATAATTCATTACCGTTCCGGTTCCGAGGGGTTCCGTTCCCCGAGCAGCAAGGAAGCAGGGTTTCTCCAATATCACCCACCACATCACAAGCAGTTGAGTTACTTACCACCTCCCGCTCAGGAAAGCACGTACCACAACCAGCTTGCCGTCTCTCCAAACCCACCGTGCGAGTCGTTGTTTCGTTACAGTTCCGGGTCCGGGGGGTTCCGCTATCGACACAACGAGTCGCGCGGCGCGACTAATAATTTAACGACTAATAAAAAAATTTACCTGAAATATTGATGCGATTCTCAAATATGCCATTAATGTCAATTTCCATATTTTGCCTTTATAGTCCCACGAAAAGTTCAATAGATTGAGATAATGTGTTCTTTACAAATGAATAGGCCTCAGGTAGCATGATAAAAGTTTCAAAAAAGTAGAACTCATGTCGTAAGTTTTAAAATACAAATTTAAGAACTACACGCTCGTTTAAAAATCGCTAAACGTCTTAAAAAACGAAAACGTTTAAACGGCCGTTTAAACGCTAAACGTGCCCACCTCTAGTCGCGCCACTCTTGCAGCCCATCGAGGCAGGAGAGAAGCCCCACCAAGATCTGCAAACACAACACACCCATTGATCGCCTGCATTAGGGCCAGACGTCGGGAAAACTCTCATTCCCGGGTTAGGGGAACAGCCGACCAGCCGGTGTAAGCCGCAAGCTATATACCGCTTGCTACATTGACACTCGACTAGTGAACTAGGAAGATCAGTTCTTACACTTTTCATCATAGCTATGAAGCTAGAAGTGATTTTTATATAAAATAATTATATTATAATTAAATTATATTAATTTAAATATATTATTTTTAATAAAATATATTACACATAAGATATACTTATTTCATTAAATAAAATCCAAAGAAATTGTAAAATTAAAAAAATATTTATTATTAAATCCATACTATTTTTAAAGTTTTTATTTAATGTAATTCTTTATTATGTATTGTTAAAATAAGCACATAAATAAGTTTTTCCATTTATATATAATCTAAATTTAAAATAAATTTTAATAAACTTTTATAATAAACTTTTTAATTTCTTAAAATACTTTTATTTTATCTTGATATTGTAGAAATACCGAATTCAGTTCCCAATAAGAACAATGCGAAAAGAAATATTCTTTGACTCTGATGTCTTGTGTAATTGAAATCGCTATTTCTAACTAGATTAGATTAAAGATAAAAGTTTCATTACAATAAGCGATAGACTAATGAATCTCTTTGAATTTTGATTAACTTAATCGGTTTACAGTCAACAATAAATATTAATAAAAATGAAAGAGTAATAAACTCGAAAATTATATAATATAACCAAAATATAATTTAATAATTAAAAAATACTTACAATGAAACAATGATACTTGTAAATATAATAAATAATAGTTAAGCAGGAGTTTGATGAAAAAATATGAATTATGACTGATGGATATTTGATTTAAATTTGAATGATATATGAATGATATTTGATTGTTTTGTGAATGTGTTTATAGTACCCTGACGTATGAGGCATAATAAATATCCCTGGTCAACTGGAATCAGATATTATCAAATCCAAAGTCATTATTATTAATCGTATAATTATTTGATTGTTATTTACCTATTACAAAATATCCATTTTTCATGATTTGTGAAAATTTGGTAATATTTAAAAAAATCAAAAAATTCTTCAAATAATAATCCATTATTAATAAATATTTTATCAATGGTTTGTGAAGTAAACGAATTTAGGTGAACGAATTGAGTTTGATTTTTTATTAAAGAAAATCTAAAGAATAGAATGAAAAGATCTATAATTCTTAAATCTAAATAAAACATGAATTATTATTTAAAAATCAAATATTTGTATTCTTTTTTAGTTTCCCCTTTAAAACATCCGTACTCATAAGAATCGATTAATTTCAAATCACAAAAATAGTTATTATAATTTAGTTGATTTTTCGTAATTATTTTATGTTTATTAAACACATTTTCACATCTATTTATGATTTTAGATCTAAAATTCAAAAACAAAGAATTTACATTTTGTAAAAAAATTATTAAAAGTGGATTATTAAATTTACAATTTCTACTCGTATCGCTTAAATGATAGTAAATCCTAAAAAAACTTTAAATAATAATAAAATATTACATATATTATATTAAATATTACAGAAAATATTACATATGTTATCAGTTGAAATGCGACACTTTCATTTGAAATGTCAAATAAACATAAACGAATGTCATTCGTTACGTTTGTTCTTCCAGTCATAAGCCAATCTGAATTATTGAAAAAATCTATTTTTAAATTTTAAAAAATTATAAACATACCTATTTTGTATAAATCTTTTGAAAATGACATATTTTATCAAATAAAAAGTTGTATATTTTTTCAGTTTCGAATTTTAACTGAATATGTGTCCCATTTCAATTGCTAAGGATTTAAATCTTCATTTCAAATGATAGAAAATCCTGTATTATTCAGTTTTTTAATTATAAATATAACAAACAAATATATCTAAAAAGATTATCCAAAAATGTTAGTTTTATATGTTACAAATATTTTATATATACCAGTAAACAAAAAATTGTAAAATCATTTAAAACTCAAAATAATTGTGGAATACATTTTTATTAAAATCTGCAAAGAATAAACTCTAATATTTATAAATGTTTTCAAAGGTTTTTAAAATAATATTACTTTTTTTAAATATTCTTAACTGAAATAATTATAAATTAAAAATATTAAATTTAAGCTGAAAAAAATCGAAAAAGATTTGTTTATTTTCTACTTAAAGAAGTTATCGTTTTGATACAAAAATGTATTTATTAATTACAAAATAAACTTTTTACAATATAAAATAATAAATTTTATCAACTAAAAAATGTAATTTAAAGAACAATTTTGTACTAATACTACAAATACAAAACATTTATACGTGAGGTTGATAAAATGTCGATGAGCAGGTCGGTGCCGCCATCCCATCTGTTGGATCATGGAACATAAAATGAATTTATACGGGATCCACGCTTAAAATTATTGATAAAACGTGCTTGACTCATTCGTTCTTGAGATGCATTCGATGAACTTTTTTTCATATTTAAACCAATTTTATCATTTTAATTTTTATGATTATTTCAATCTTAGGGTAATTCAAAAGTTTGTATATTTATTATTCTTTTAATTTCACGGTCAATTTACAATTACAGATTTACTGAAACTCACATAAAATATCAGACAAAGCATAAAAAAATTTCCGTGTTAATATAATATTTTAATTATTGTTATATGTATTTCAATTTATAAAAAATATTTTGTATTTAGCTAATTATTACCACATTATAATTTGATAAATTTATAAATTATTAATTCTCTAAAATAAAGTTTAAATTTATTATTTGCTAATTTGAATGATCTAAAATTGGCGGTTATAATTCCAAAAATATTAAATATCAGAAATATTATGTATTTATTAAAAAATGTATTTTTTAAAAGAAAGTCATTTATGTTCTTAAATATGATTTAGTTAAAAATAATAAAATATTTTTTTTAAATAAAAATATTTGTTTCAATAATGAGGTAAAGTAACACATTTTTGTCGGTAATTTATTATTTATTTGTATTTTTAAAAATATTTTTGATATTTTTTGTTTTTCTCTTTGAGTTTTATTCTTATTGAAATGTAAAACAGTTTTTTTTCTAAAAATTTCCATATTTGTAAAAATCGTAAAGATTTTAATAAGTTATAGT
The DNA here is from genome assembly GCA_001938485.1 of Girardia tigrina. NCBI lineage: Eukaryota > Metazoa > Platyhelminthes > Tricladida > Dugesiidae > Girardia > Girardia tigrina. The sequence goes on from MQRK01228133.1 coordinate 7,337, forward strand.
AACGATCCTCTTTTACTAATGAAATAAGGAATCATTATGTTAGAGCTCTTCCACAATTTTCAATTTCATATCATTTTCATTATATTAAGGCTTTTGTTAAACAGTTGTTTTCCTTTTTTGCGTCTTAAAAATAGCTTTTGCTTTAATAAGTTTCAATGTATGACATTGTCATTCCTTTGGAAATGATCCAAAACAATTTCTTTACCAAATATTTTGCATTCACCACATGAGGCAGTCCAGAACCCTTGTCCGTTTTAATACGATTCTGTATAAACCAAATCATTTGAATAAGAGTTTCTAATCATATCAAAAACGAATATTATAATTATTTTTATGATAATTATTACTTTAAGTTTTGTTTTTTTAGCGAAATAAAAACAATGAATAAAAAGTAGAAGCAAATAAGATTAAAAAATTTATTTTAATTTAAACATGTCAGTCTTTACAAACACAACTCAATATGCATAGTACACAATACAAATAATATTTTAAATAAAAGTAAATTATTTTGTTTTTACATCCAAAAGGATTGAGATTTACCTTTATGTACTTACATTATGTTACTTGCTTCTTATTGTTGAACAATTTTCAAAATTATATTTAGTTCTGTAGAACTAAACGAGAGAAGCGTTAAATATTTATTTTAACCCTACAATGCGCAATTTTTTTAATTATCATAAAAAAATATGTTTATGGGGAAACCGAACTGTCATTTTTGTTGACAAAATATATTACATCTATGACTTTATGGGCAATTATCATTCCATAGACAATGTTTTTGGTTCACAGTATGTAAACACTCAAAAAACACTCAAACCGTCTGACTTAAATTTAAAACAGTATTTTCGACATTAAATTTAAATACACCAAAAAATTTCCTCAAGTTAAATAATTTTTTATTTTGTGCAGTAATTTTACTTTTATTAGTATTTTAGAGTTATTAATCGATATAACAATACATAAATGAAAACAAAAATCATCACTTACATTATATAGTGCAAATCTGATCAGTGTTAATTCTTTGACAATCTCTTTTCTTTTCTGTTTCTCTCGATTATTCGCCTTAGCATTTTCCGATGAATTGATCTTACATCTTCACTTTGTAAATATTAATGAAGTTTTGTCTTGAATATGAAACTCGGAATAATGTTATCCTCTGAACACGTTTCAAGGAAACATGCCGATTTCCTTCTGAAGATAATTGAAAATCTTCAAATATCTTCTAAACGCCTTAAATGTATCAGGATAATGATTACAAATAAACTCGAAAAAAGATGGCAATTTTTTATTATAAACAAATAAACTCCATTTGAAAATATATTTCGGGATAATATATTTCGACGGTATTTCGATTTAATATATGTTTTTTTTCTTTTCTAGTTTACATGAATTCGATTCATCCAAATATAATCTTTACAGTGGAACAGGAAATAAACGGAAAAATACCATTCCTTGTTTTGTTAATTGAAAGGAAAAATGATTATTATATTAATGTTGTGTATATTCTTGAATATATGTTGCATTAGTGATAAAGGCTCTTAAATATTCTCTTTTTCGCATTTGTGAATCGACTTTTACATTAAGTTTCAAAATAGGACATGTTTATTCCATTTGAATTTTGAACTTCTGTTCCTCTTTATTCTATTAGAATTGATCTGGTATCAATTTCCAAATTTGTCATTAAAAGGAAATTACAGAAATTTATTAACATCACAATAAATTAAAATAAATGGTACATCGAATCTCCCATCACAATAAAAATCTTCTAGTAGAGCTCTAGCACCGTTAATGTGCATCAATAACATTCGGATGACTCGCGATCAAAATAGCGATATTCGAAATAGCAACATAAAAATAGCGACTTAATCAAAATAACGACTTAATCAAAATAGCGACATCAAAATAGCGATAATTATAAAAATGCAATTATAAATAAAAAAGCTAAACAATTAAGGAACATTTATTTCCAAGTTATATGCAATGGCTTGTATGAACTCTAGTAAATTATATTGATTTTGATTTTGTTGTACTATAGTAATTCTTTTATTCATGGCTGAATATTTTTTTCATTTTTTGAACTATATGTTATAGTAAATCAAAATCCTGAAGTCGAATTTAAATCTTTTATTTATTATTACAAACAGTATATTTAAACAAACGAATTAATTTGTTTAATAATTACTATTACAATTCCTTCCTTTTTAAGTTTCGAAGTCCATTAAGTAGTTTGGAATTTTCATTTCTCTTTGACTTCTTCATGGTTCAGATTCTTCGTCTTCTTTATTTGTCGATTCTGATAGGGCTTCTGTATTATTCAAATTCTGTTTCATCTTGTGATTTCGAAATGTGTATTTGATCCAAATGTCTACGATGTAGGCTTCCGTCTTCTCGATCCATTATGTTAAACATTCGACTGCAAATGCGATTTAGAATAATACCGTCTGTTGGAATTTGTACTGATAATCTAAATGGAAGAAAGTTGTATTGATAAAGTCCCCACATAGTATCTTTTTTGTTTGTTCGTTTAGTGGTATCTGAAGAAACGCTTGAGGGAGGTCGATTTTTGAAAAATATAAGTTTCCTTTCAAATTAATGAACATTTCTTCAACTGATGGTGTAATTGATGCTGTCTGTTCTAAATGTTGATTGACGGATATTCGATAATCTCCAAATATTCTTGGTTGACCGTTTGGTTTCATAGGCGTTACGATTTGAGTTGCCCATGAACTTGATTCGACGTATTGGATTATCCCTTCAAGAACTAAATGATCTAATTCCTTCTTGACTGACTCCTGTAAGCCAAACGCCATTGGTCGAGCTTTGAGAAAGATTGGATTGGATGAAATCATAAATCATCATATTCTTGTACGATATTGCCGGCTTTGTGATACGTGAGATCCTTCTCTCGTAGTAACTTCTGTTGAATTTCAGTGTTGTTGATTCCTGCAGCGATTCTATCTCTAATTTGAATTTCCAAATGATTCCCAAAATTGCATTTGGAAGCCTGAATTTGAATCCAGAGTAAAAAAATCTTTATATTTTTCATCTGGAAGTCGAATGATGCTATGGAATTTGGTTGAAGTTGATATCATTTCGATAGGAAAGTGGGAGCTACTATTCTTTCTATTGTATCATAGAACATAAAATGAATTTCTACGGGATCCTAGCTTAAAATTATTGATTAAACGGCTTGATTCATTCGTCGTTAAAATTTCTTTCACAAGTTCTCCATTTTTTTCATATTTAAACCAATTTTATCATTTTAATTTTAGTGATCATTCCAATACAAGAATGATTTAAAAGTTTTTTTGTTTTTCAAATCATATTTTCAAGATAACAAAGCATGTAAAGAGAACACATTTTTTCTTCGAAATAAAAGCCTTTACTTTCTATGATCTTCAAACGTTTTTCAGCCAATCGCTCGATTCCCCCCGGGCATACAATTCTTGTTGTTTTAGAACAAAAGAAAACACGGAACCCTTGTTCAACCTCTTCTACTGAATTGTACTGCCGCTCTTTGAGAAATGCACCATCGCTAGGATCACGGTCGGGGCTGTTGACAGGATGTGGCAAAACTTCGATCCCCTTCAGCTCTTACACTTTACTACGAGTCAAACGCGCAGTGTGGTTTCGATTGACCAATGTCGGGTAACGCTCACAGAGAATGGGGTTGACTCTGTCCAGCTGCTGAGTGTCCAGTTGCTTCCCCTTCACAAATGATCCTCGTATGGCAATCCCGGTATAATTCTCTAATAAGTCCGACAGAATCAGGAAGAAGACCCATTTTCCCAAGAGCAAACAAGATATAGTCCACAGAAATGGTGTCAAAGGCGACAGCAATATCCATAAAGGCAATACGAAGCTCAAACTTCTTCTCGTTGGCATAGTGATCAATCACAGCCCGCTGAAGGAAAGTGTGCTCAGTACAGCCATCAGAGGGACCAAGACTTTTCTGAAGATGATGAAGAAGATTATTGGTCTTGATCCAAGCTTTCAGTTGCCAGCAAAGGAGTGTTGTGAGAAGTTTGTAAAGACATTCTTGAAGAGCAATGCCCCTCTAGGAGGTCGGAATGTGATATTCACCTTCTTTTCCGGACTTGGGGATCATGAGGGTGTCAAAAGTTTTCCAATCAGAAGGGACAGTGTTGGATTCAAGGATAATACCAAAGATTTTCTCACAGATAAATCCTTCGGGATCGAATTTGATGACAGAGCTATCTGAGCATATAGAGCTGTTGTCGTCAGACAGAAGGCTTTGAAGGAGTCCCTAAAGCTACTGTAATTAAAAGAAAAAGATTCTCCCTTAATATTAAACAAAGAAATAGTCTGATCAGGAGACAGGTCCAAGGATATGTGATCACAGAATCGAAGGAAAGTATCGTCTTCGAAGGTACCCGATATATTCCCAATCTTACACAAGAAGGAAGTAAATTGAGGATATAAAGGTTCATAAGTTGAGTAATCAATACCCCGCGCGCCCAAAAAAACGCGAAAATAATTATCAAAATTCGATTTATTACAATTAATAAAAACGTTTAAGATTTTATTGTATATAAATTCCTTCGGCTCAGCTTCAGTCATTTTCACGAAGTTTCCCCCGTTACTGATTCCCACAACTGGAGCCGAGATAGAGCTACTACCAGGTCCGACAGCCAAACTCTTCCCGAGGATATTAGGGTGGACACCCGTCCTAGACGTGCACATAATCGGTTACTAGCGGCAACCGATCGTTACAGCGATCAAAAGAGGAAACATTATTCACAATAATATTGTTACTTTCAGGCCGACCGCGATTCCCCTATCTCTGCGTGCCGTGGCCACCAGCTGGTCTACGAGTCCTACCAGCCGGAGATTCTCCGTGTAAATGGCAGCAATTTGAGGGAACCCATTCCATGGGTGTGGCAGGAGGTACTTGCAGGGATTCGCTAAGGGCAGTCTGTTCTCTTGGGCATCCTGGATTCAGCGGCGCAGCTCTAGATTACATTGAATATAAAGGGACGACGAGATACCGATCTCATCAAGCTGAGTACCGGTTGTTTTTGTTCCGTCTGCTGTCCACTGGTCTCCAGCTGCTCCATGGATTCCTTCAGTAGCCACAGCACTGAGGTTTAGCACGCCCTGAGGAGGGCGCCATTGCTGTTGCAGGGAATCTGAAAGTTCTGTCGGCTTACAAATCGCACTCTGCATCGTATTTGACAATTCTGACACCAGGGAAGTATTCTATTTTAGAATACCCCGCTTAATCTAACTTCAGAATCTGACAATGTTGGTTCTCCAATCTTCCGCCAATAATCTTCGCTCATAACGGTGACCGAAGCTCCAGAATCCCATAACATCTCCATCATATTCACAGTCTACCATCATTTGTCCTTCGCATCACTTCAGGTTCTTTCACATTTCGATTTCCATTCCCGGTTTCTATTCCAATCCCATTGACGAAATGTAAGCAATGGAATTGTTCAGGTTTTTTCCCATCTCAACTTCGTGTGAAATTATTTCATCATCGGACTGGTTTGCTTTGTTATTTTCGACGTAAACGCATAATATCGATTTGGGTTTCTCAAAATTCGCGTTTCGTAACAGATTACATTCCTTGAAACAGTGACCTGGTTTTCCACATATTAAACATTTGTCCTTAAAGGGACATTGAAATCTTCTGTGATCGTTTTCACCTCAACAAAAACATTGTCCCGGTTGCAAGCGTTCATCGTGCGGCGGGGGCATGCCACAGCATTTATTATAAAGCCTTCGAGTGATTTGCTTCAGCGATACCAAAGGCTGTTGTTTCAGAGATGTCTGACGATATTCCGAATCAATTGGTTTTGTTTGATTAGACTTTTTGAAATAATCAGTATTTTCAAATCCATTACTTTCATTATATCGTCTTGGAGGACTCCAATGATTGTGTTGGGATTGTATCTTCGGAAACGATTTCACAGCTAGTGCATAATTTTGGGGTTTGTTCTGATTGATGTATGTTCTATTTTGAATTGCATTGACTTCGATTTTCGCCTTGTCAACGGAGGTTTTCCGATTTTCATAAACCTTTGCAAGCATTCTCATGTCTTCCCTTTTGATGTCCGGCTTTAACGCCAACGAGTCCCTGAGCCCCGTACTTATTTCATTTTATTCCCAAAATTCCTAATTAATAACAAATTATTTAATTTTATTCCCAAAATTCCTAATTAATATCAAATTATTTCATTTTATTCCTAAAAATCCTAATTAATAACCAATTATTTCATTTTATTCCTAAAAATCCTAAATAATGACCAATTATTTCATTTTATGCCCAAAAATCATAATTAATATCAAATTATTTCATTTTATGCCCAAAAATCCTAATTAATAACCAATTATTTCATTTTATGCCCAAAAATCCCTATTTCATTTAAATCCTAATTTCTGGCGTCGAAATGTCCCCGCGTCGAAATGGCGGCGTCAAAACGTCCTGCTTCGGTCCCAGAAATTTAACCGCTTCTCTCAGGAACTTACATTTTGAAGGTTTTACTTTCAACCGCGCTTCTGCAATTTGTTGGAAAACTCTATTTAGTACTTCATAATGTTCTTGCTTTGTTCGCGTGGTTATCAGAATATCATGCAAGTAGATCGACGTTCCTATATTGGAAGCATAATTGTCCACTCTTTATGGAAAAAGCTGTCTTCAGTTGCGATTCCTTCTCTAACTCTACTTGGTAGTAAGCGTTCCCCAGATCGATTGTCATGAAACATTGAGTTTCATGTGGTTTGTCCATTAGCTCTTCCATATTAGGCATCTGGAACGCTTGTCTTTCTGACAACTGGTTCAACTGCCTGAAGTACATATCTGAAGTACATACAAATCCTTATCGAATCCGTATCCTTCTTCCACACACATACGAGCGGTGTATTCAATGGTGAATGGTCACCGTTGAATAATTCCATTGTCTTCCAGATTCTTGATGGCCTCTCCCATTTTTTTTTGTAAATGTTCAGATTGTCTCGTGGGCTTTATATTTATCGGTTTGCAGGATGCTTTTATTTCGTGCGTTATAAGGTTGGTTTTACCGATGTCCCACTCATTTGCCATAAATCTAGTTTTAAATTTCATTACTAGTTCTTCTAATTCCCGTTTTTCATTCGTGTCCACATATATTTTTATCTCCTTCAGTCTTAGTTCGTCATTTATTATAACCCCAAGTTTTGCTTCCAGTTCATATATCTGATGTACTCTCTGGAATTCTTGTTTCTCTGTATCTGATAGCCATCGCAGTCCAATCCCAAAACTCCGTTGCAACGGTACATCTCCGATCATCTGCGATCTTATTTTCTACTACTACAAAGTTTACTTTTTTATAGATTAACGTATCTTACATAGAACCATTACTTCTCCCACAAAATTCATCAGTGACCCGTTCGTTGCCGTTAGTTTCTGGGTTGTACTATACATTGTCGCTGTTTTAAAACTCCTAGCCCTTTAAACTGCTATCACATTCATTGTGGCCCCTGTATATTTAATAAACACTCCATCTCAACACCTTCAATCTACACTACTATGCTCGGCCTCCCTTGGAGTTTGTTATAAAAAATTCTTTCCACCTCATCTTCTATTACCATAATCCTCTCCGAGTATCCCCTTTTGTCCTCTTCTCCAGAACTTTTCATCCACCTTTTCATTATTTCAGATATTATTTCATGAAACTTCATGATAATGCTTAGCATTCCATACTGAATAAGGGTTGTTTGAATTAGTTGCTGCCGTTTTCAAAGCATTTAGTAGATTCTACAAAACTACTACTTTATTTATATCATCCTCACTTTTGCTTTCCAGCTGATTTTTTTTCCCAGCTGTCCAGATTTCAGTATCAGTCATCTGTCCAATGCATTCAAGATCAACATCAATAGAAATATCTTCGTGTGATAGCCTTGGCAAACTGTTCTATGCAGAGTACTCATTTTCCAGACAATCGCCTTGAAGCTTAGCTTGAGCAATGAAATCAGCTTTCCGGAAGCAATTATTGATAGTTGTGGGAAATAAAAGTTGAAACGCAGTTCATTTCCACTGCATTGCTTGCAAGATATCCATTTGATCCTTTTCTCGAGCTACATCAATTGCATCTTTGCCGAGGCCTCATAACGCAGAAAATGTATCTCATCACTGCGGTGCGGTAATGATACTGGAAAGCACGAATAATACCTTGATAGAGCGACTGAATAAGAGATGTGATGTTTGTAGGGAGAAACAACAGTTTTACATTTGAGAGTTGCATGGAATGATGTATTGTCAACAATAAGAATTACTTGTCTATTTTTTCATATGTCAGTGAAGTGGGGACGGCGCGCCAAAACAGTGGGGACTCCATGGGCCCAATCACCGACCAGTGACCCTGGAGTATGTTTCGCGAGCAACCGTTCAAAAATAAAAATACCCTACCGGTTTTGGATGGCGTTGGGATATAGTGGGGGCCACCATCTTTCCCGACAGCTCCGGAACGACGTCGATTTGACTTGAGGGCGATCGAGTTGCCGTTAATGCCGTTGATATGATTGGTGAGGTTGTTACCGTTGTTGTTGGCCGCCGATTGATCCAAATTAGACAAATTGAAGTCGGCCAGGGGAGACTGGATGAGTAAACATACGTTGTTCACACTGGTCGAGTTGATGTGATTGTTGCTGAAATTTGACGATTTGAAAATTTGATCGGATTCGGGAATCAAATGCATTTTCGAGTCAAAAACTTTGATTACAGGCGCTGAAAAATGGGCTGATTGATGTCCGGTTTTAGGGTGTAGTTATTGTAGTAGCTGATCGGATTCGACGAGTAATCAATCAGGGGATAATTTCCATCGATCGAGAAATGAAAATCAGATGTTATCTTAAAAATATAATAATAATCAATTGAAAACGCATTCAATCACAAAAGATATTTTTTTTGAAAGTACGGACCAAATTGATATTATTCAAACAACATTATTAAAATGTTAATTTTTTTAAATTTAATTTCCGATACTTTTTCCTGTTCTAATGTTATCGATGCACTCCATTGTTTTTTAAAAAAAATTAAAAAAAAACATGCCGAGGGTACTTCGACCCATTGCAATCCACTAAATATTTACAGTATGATAAGTTTTTTAATACTTGGCCATTTAACCATGTAAACATCGATATATTTGTTCAATTCTCTGAAATCGAAAATGGGTCTTATCTTATCTTGCAATATTAATATACATCCGACTTACTTCCACTATTTCATTCCATTCTCTGACTCCTATTTCTCGTTTTCCAAAGCGATTTCCTATGGTAATCCGGCTTAAAATGCAGTGATTTCTAGATTGTCGACAGTTTTTTCCAATTTCGACACTTCCGCAGCGTATTCGTCAATAGTGCTGAAATCTGAATATTTAATACACTGTAACTTACGATACGCCCCTTGCGGTTACACACCAAACGCCGCATTCAATACTCGAAAAATTTCATCAATATTCGCTTGTTGCTTCTCTGACATCTCAATATATATTTTGAGGGCTGATGTACTCAACACGAACGGTTTCAATACAAATACATCATTTATCTACTGCATCGTCGTCAATAGCACGACCTGCTTCTTTCACAGTTCCCATGATTGATTCCCATAGAATTTCTCGAGACAATCGAGGATCAATTTCATGTTTGACATAGCCGGATAGCTTATTGTAGAGAAAAACAAAGACGTAGAAGTTCATAAATTGTATTAAATAGAAAAACCGCGTTTTTCACAATAAACGGAATATTCTAACAAAATATAAAAATCGAATTAACATGATTATTAATTTTGATTATCGTCTCATCCCACAATCGGCCGTTTTAAAAATAAATTACTGATTTAAAAATATTTTATTTGCAAAAAAAATGTTTAATATTAATAAATCTATTAAATATATTACAAGTAAATTTGAAAATATTTGAAAATTCGTTAACATTAAAATTAACAAGCCAATGAAAATGTTTGAAACTATTTATTAATTTCGACGGATAATCCGTCCTCTTCAGAACAACTGATTTTTAGAAAAAGAAATGTACTTAAATATTGCCAATAATGATTATGCAACAAATACCTCTTCCATAAATCATTTAAAAACCCGCAATAAAGTTATGTTTGTGGTTGTGCTCTGATGAAATTTCAAAAAACTTATCTTTGAAACATTGATTTTTAATTTTTCTTGTACAAACCAATCATATGTAAGCTTTTTTGTATTAAATTAAATTAAATATCTTTTGCTTCTCTTACTGCAATTTTTTTGTTTTCTCGTCTTTAAAATCGCTTGGACTTGATCGAAATTCAATAATTTTGATTTTTAATTTTTTTTATAATTTTATAAATTCGATATTATTAAAAAAATATTTTTGTTACAGAACGAAATTTAACAATACAAGCAATAAATTTGATAACATAACGAAAATAATCAACTGCAAATATGTCAAATAAAATTAATACATCCTTAAACAATTAAAGTTAGAGATAAAAACACAGCTTTTTCAATATAAATCCTTTATTCATTATACAACCTTTTCAAATATTTAACAATACCATTAAATATTAAATAAAAACAATAAAACAGTTACTAAAATCAACACAAAAGAAAAAGATTTAACAAAAAATAAAGCATTAACAATCATTTGAAAAAAAATAATACAAAAATATTTTCTTCTAAATATTTACTTTAGTCTATCTGTTTTAACTGCTGGCATTTTCATAAATACTAAGATTTAAAAAAATCTGTTAGAAAAGCTTTTTTCAATACGAAATTCATTAATATTCTGGTTCATAAAATAAAATTTATCTCATAACAAATTGTTCTTTTTTAATTTACGCTTTATCTGTTATTTCTTAATATTAAAATAAAATTCATTTTAAGAGTTTTAATTTTACAATTTTCTAAATTAAACCGTAGTATAAATATAGATATAATAAATATATATCGAATGTTAATAAGCGTGTTTTAAATGTGTATTTATTGATTTTTGTTATGAACGACTTCGAAATATTGAAATCAAAATATACTATTCCTTACAATCCTTATTAATAACTTTCTAATTAATGTACCATCAATTATGAATAAAACTGAATCAATAAACTTAAAATTAATTTGTTCACCTATGACTAAATTTTTTTATAGTTGGTGATACTATTTGGTGCCTTCAATTCCCATTAACAAAAATATCAAAGTACGAATAAAAAAAGAAAACAATTATCAATAATACTTTATTCATTAACGACATCCAAACATTCTTCATCATCATTATCATCTAAACAGTCTACATCCTGATCATCTACATCTTCCCCGGAAATAGACTCGTAGGGAAATTATTATATCTGGTTTGAAACATCCCAAGCCTCGCAAAACTTTCTACCATACACAAAATGCTTTGCTATATGCCAATCGCCAGGGTTTGAACTAAATCTTGATGATATTATTCAGTTTTGTCTGGTTTCGGTTTTCAATTCATTCAAAGATTCTCCGTCCCATGAATTAACCAATTCATTCGATGGTGGTTTTGGATTACCATTTTTGGCATAAACAACTGAATCAGAGTTCTTCCATTCTTTAATACGAAAATACATCAAATCTTTTAAGGAACGAAAAATTCCTATATCTCCTGCTTGTAGATAACGTGTCAATCCCCCTGGGATCACGATCATTTCAACATTTCTCTTAATAAAATGTTCTTTTACTTGTAGTCCTAAATGAACTCGACACGAATCCCAAATAATACACTTACCATTTCTTAAATCAATCAAAGGAAACATATGGTTAATCAACTGCTTTTCTTTCCTGCTTCCAAAGCTCCTTTCATCGATGATTTTTGATTAGCAAGTTTGTCTTTGTTTCTAAACCACTGTTGAAACATAGCATTATCTTATACTTCCCCGTTTTTAACTTCGAAAAGCTGTTTTGCAGCATAACACATTTTCCCTTGCAACATAAACTCGATTACTTCTTTTTTGAAAGCGATTGTAAGCGATCGTTTGACCATTAGAATTTTTAAAATAGAATATTTATTAATATTAAAACTATTATTTAAAAATTGATTTTTTTCAAGTGATTTTAAAAAAACTTAAATAGTGATACTAATTAAAATAGTATCACTAAAAATTTTTTTAAATTGGTGATATTATTTGGGTCGTGATACTATTTTGGTTGGTGATACTAATTGGCGATATCCGTTAATTATTTTATTTTCAATATTTTCCGCATTATTTTCTATACATGAGAAAATAAAAATTTTGTGAAAATAGCCAAATATATTGCCTCCTTAATTTATTCGGATAATTTGTGCAAAAATTCCACACACTGTTTATATGGAAATTTTTATAATTTCTAGAAATGCATCGGTAGTACAAAAGAATACAGAGCCTACTTTAAAACCAATTATTTAAATTTCTTGTAGAAACTGGATTTCGTGGTTCCAGTTGTCTTTCCCGTTAATCTTGCATATGTCTGTTTTACAACACATAATTGGTCGGTTTCTCTTAAGATATCATCCACCTTTTTAGTAATCGTTTTATCTTGTCTCTTTCGGTGATTTCTTGTCTTTTTACTTCCTTTTATACTTTCTTAAAACTCGTGCAATTTATTTCGAATCGATTTTTTATAAAATTTTCTGGAGCAAGAACTTCAAACTGGCATACGTCTCTTTCATGTTGACTGCATGTATGACTGGTATTGAAGGCTGTTCGTTTCCGTTATGGAGCAACACTCCTTTCAGGCTGAATTTAGAGCCATCAATGAACAGACGCCACTCAGTTGAGTCGTGTGTCAGTTCAAGAGACTCAAATAAATCATTCACGTTTCGGCAATAGCATAGGGATCCTTCCATAGCGAAGAATTGCGATAGATCTTGCTGTCGGTGCCGAACCGCTGTTATTCGTGTACTGCTGTGC
>MQRK01228140.1:1924-25136 GCA_001938485.1 Girardia tigrina
CAGGTTTCCTTCCACTTCCTACTTTTCTTTCAATGCTGCCGGTCTTCTCATAGCGTTGTATTATTGCATATATACCTCTTCTGGAAAAATGAATGCCAGTAAACTTTGTCACAGTCTCATTTTTACTGTGCGTTTTGAAAAAAATGATTATATCTTCATGTCGTTTTGAAATCATTATAATTGTCTCTAAAATAAAACATATTAAACCACAAATTTTAAATACCTGCTTTACTATTTCTAACGTATTAAAACAAATATTTAAATTCCAAATTTACGAAATTAAATAATATTACATTAAAAAGTTATAATGGTTTTAAAACTTGTGCACTTTTTTAGTGGACACACCTTAAATGTTTTTTAAAAAATAAATTAGATAATTAATTAAATAAAATCTGATTCAAATAAAATATATTTTTGAATTCTCAGGGGGGGTCATTGACATGAAAAACGTTCTGTGTTTATGTATATATTTCTACTTCGATGTTAAAATTGTTTGATACTCTTCCAATTGAAATGACCCGTCATAGGAACGAAAATAAGTACATCAAAAAGAAGTACATCATATTTAGTGTTACATATAGTTAAATATGGCTTATATGTTTCCATCAATTAAGACTTAATTAAGAATTTTCGTCAATTTCTCAGAAATGTCCTTAGTTAGCTTGTAATATCGCAGTTTTATGTTTCATGAAAGCTGTAAAAAGAGTAGAAACGTCAAAAAAGAGATAAGGGATGTGAGAGCCTATCTAAGGAAAATGTTTCCGGTACCTAAAATTCTTTCCACAAATGTAAAATCTTAGTTGTTTATTACAGAGAGGAAGCTAATATTAAGTCTAAATAAGAGTAAATTGATTATTTATATTTTTTGAATGAAATGCATAGTTGACATCCCCAGAGGTTCCCATTCTCGCAAGTGAGTTTTCAATAAGTACGATTTGCAGTTGCGAAATGCGAAATTAAAGAGCTGTCTCATCCTCCTTACAATGCGGAGTTTGTAAAAAAAGCAATTTTACTTATTTATTCACCTTTAAAAATCCTTTCAAACCTGTTATTCACTCATCATACTTTTTCTTCTATGCTGTATGAATGATTCCGTAGGCAATCATTTTATCTTTATAATAACTATGAAAATATAGGCCGATTATGAAGTTAAATCTCTTAACATTTAATACCGCTTCTGTAGTTTATGATTAATTAATTAGTTTAATTATAGTCGTAAGATTTGTCTGTAAAGATAAAATCTAATTCATTTATGGTTCTATTTTACTGAAACTGCCATTAAATTGTCTAGAATTTATCAATATTTGACCATTATAAAAGTTGTAAAACCTCTGCGGTTCTTATTATAATTTATAATATTTCATAAATTTCCTCCTTTTAAATTCTTGGAAGTCCATAATCCTTCACTTATTCATAAATTCACATGAATCTTATAAAGATAATTGCCTGTTAGTCTGTTCGCGCATCAATTGAAAACATTATTACCAAATGCAACCAAACTTTTCACAAACCTTCTTCATAAACAGACACAGGTTGGCGTTAAAGATTTTTTTCGAAAAGAAATTAATGTTCAATTTGAAAAAGCTGCAAGTTATCCCAAGTTATGGACCAAAAGTAAACATTTTTCTTTGTTTAGAAAATTAGATATTTATTTAGAGTTATTTTAAATAAATTTATTTAGATACTCCTTCAACCTCGCAACAAATGAGTAGATGAGACCATTTCGGAGTTGGTGATGGAGAACGGGACAGGACCGTTAGACGTAACAGACTGAAAAAAAAACTAAAATTGAAATGGATTCATTGAAAGGGTATAGGATTCTCACCATTGGAGAAAAGGAAGAAGGTGGACATCAAAATCGGAGCAAACTAAGTGAAACTTCGGACAGCGATTTAATGAAATTTGAGGAGGTTTGGATGATCCTGTAGCGCGTTTTACACCCTAGAGATGGACCTGCATAGAGAAAATAAGTGGGAACAAAAATGTAAGGCAAGCCAAATTCATATGGGCGTTTTTCTTCAAGCAAGCAAAATTAGAGAGCAACCTATAAAGACTTTGGAAGTTAAAGTAGTTTTCCAATATTGCCGTAAATACACGCAAACGATGAACAGGAAACTCTCAAACGGACCACGGACACTCTTCGATATTGTGATGAAAGATTTTGTGTTAGTCTACCATGGAAGGACAAAGCGAAATCATGGCCAAAAACGTTCAAAATGTCAAAGACTATATTTAAGTCACTCCAGTGAATGCTTGAAAAAAGACCGGAAGTGAAGAAGATTTATAAGTGTTACGAAAATACATTGAAAAGGATACATTTCAGAAATTGGATATATGTGCGAGAATACACCACAATGGTTCCTAGTATATTTTCCCATTGTCAAGGACGACCAAGATGAAATTAAACTCAGATCCGTTTTTGACGCAGCTGCTAAGATTCAAGAGAAATGTCTTAATGAAACTGCAGACAGAATCACTCGGTATTTTATTGAGAATGTGAAAAAAATTCGATATGTTGTGTTGTGCGAGATCAATGAAATGTATCTTCAAGTAGGAGTATAGGAAATATTTGCACTTTTTGTGGGAGAACGACCGAAATGGAATAACGAAAACGTTCAAATTCAATCAACTTATGTTTAGTTTAAGCACATCGTCGTTTTCGGCTCAGCTGGTCTCAAGAGTGAATGCGGATTGTTTAGTTATCAGGGAGTCAACTTAGATGGATGATTGTATAAATTCCGTCCACACGGAAGAGATGACAATGGAGTTATTCTGACAATTGAAAGAAATTTTGTGACAATCTGGGATGGAAGGCCTCAAATGGGAATCGAATTCAGACAGAATGATTCAGGTAATTCCAATAGATACAACGTCTAGATATGTAGCTGTCGAGCCAGAGGGCATGATAACCGTGAAGATGCTTGGTTTGACATGGAAGGCTGCAGGAGATGTATTTTACTTTGACTTAAGAAAGTTAGACGATGAAAAGTTAAAGAAGCGTTCCTTATTCAATTCACTGGCATTTTAAAGCTGTATTTCCATAACTGGGAAAATCTTGCTGTAGAAGTTATGGATTCTCGACATTGGTTGTAATTAAAATCCAGAAAGAATTGAAAAGCAGGTTCTAGATTGATATCGCCAGTTCGAATTGCAGGAGCATCTAAAGGTCCGACGTCATCTAGAATGGAGGTTGGACACAGAATTGACGTTTCATGTATTTTGTGACGCTTCAAGAGAAGCCTTTGGAACCGTAGTATTCGTGAGAGTAGAGAATGTCGGAGAAATAGACGTCAACTTAGTGATGGGCAAGGCTCGTGTTACTCATACAAAATCTGTGTCCATTACTCGGTTGGAACTTAGTTTTTGCAATGAGTAGCTAATGCCTGGCGATTAGATGTAAGACAGACGGTTTTCTGGACAGAAAGTATGGACGTGCTACATTGGGTTCCGGAGTGCAGTAAATTATTCAAGATTTTTATCGTCAATCAGGTGAGTTACATTCAAGAGCGTACTACAGGAAGTCAGTTGCGATATATCTGTTCAAAGTCGGTAACGCACATGAAGACCAATGAAATTTGGTTTCAAGGACCAGAATATTTGAGGAGGAAGATGAACATTGACCAAAACAGACACTGATCCCAAGTAAGAGAAAGGATGGTGAACAAAGGAAGGAGTTTATCTTTTTAACCGTAGCGGCCTCAGCGAATCCATAGGAGATTGAATGAGACAAGTTTTGGATTTTGCAGTGAGATATAGCATGGGCGAAAGCTGTCACCGATAAAGTCGAAAGATTGGGAAGTGAAGAAACTGGGAAGGAAACAGAATTGAACACCTTACCTTCGAACGATCTCCAATGGAGGGTCTAGGCAGGAAGAATATTGATTAGTTGGGAGTAACTGAAGTACTTTTAGAAGGAGTTTGCCACCCTGGAAAGTAGAGTGTGTAGTTATTTTCATAAACATTTTTCTTGACTACTCCACATAAAAATTAGGTTAACATGGTGGCATTCCGAACCGGAAAGGTTTTATGAAGATTCTATGTTACTTGTTACACATTATGTCGATGTACTTCATCTTGCTGGAGACAGAGTTCCTAAAGTTAACTTTGGCTCTCAGTTGTGATACTACCACATGTAGCATTTCCGAATAATTATATTCTGTAACAAATCCATAAAAAATATGTGTCTGAGAGCACCTTCGCTGGACAATGCACCTCACTTTGTAACGACAGACTGGTTCAGTTGGGACTCATTTTCATCAAAATATCCTTTTTCTCAGTCATTTAAATCTTAGGACGTTTTGCATCATTGCATACTGGACCTTGAGTTTCAAATTTATCCATTTTTATGATAAATTGCACATTTTTTCTTGTGTGAAGGCGGAGGGGTATGATAAGCTTCTTGTCAAGCTAAGTGCGCATGCACGGCATTTCCCAAATTTCATTAATATCCACATTCTTTGCTCTGTTATGTAATTGTTTAACATAATTCAGGGTCATCTAAATAAGAAACGAATTTGTAAAATATATAATGTTTTTAAAACATGAGTAAGTATTTTAAAATAAGGTTTCAATATTATTGTCCATGACTTACAGGTATATTTAAACGTGATTGTGAAAGTGAAACAGATAATTAATTAACTAATTAAATGGTTGATTAATCTGAATAACGATTAAATATAAAATAAATATCTAATTTTCTAAAAAAAATTTTTAACCTTGCCTTCATTTTCCATGGTGTTTGCAAATGATTTTGTTGTAAATAGACAACATGTTTTAAAAGATAATACTGTTAATCTAAGTGATCATTTCAATTTTCAGTATCCTTTTAGAGCTTAGTTGGCTTATTTCACAATATTTCTCACTATTTCGCTCTTTATTTCACAGAATTTAAATTAATTTAACTTTTGAATAATTATTTTGTGCACTTTTTTTGATTTGTAAAACATTGAAATTTCCTGCCCCTGGCAGCGAAAATTAAATTCTTTCAACCGTTATTCGCGCTTGTGTTGCCGAAAAACATACGTGACAAGTTTGAAAACACGAAGACGCACTTCTTGCGTCTCGGATTTTCTAGGTCTTCTTCGTACCCATTAATAAATAATTTTAAAAGTTGAAATTTTGAAAAATGTTAATTGACGAATTTTAATAAATGAGAAATGAAAGAATTTCCGATAGTGATTTTAAGGATTTTTTTAGTTTTCGAAAATTGTTGTTTTGAATGTGGACTTTGTTGTGTTAACGTATTTTTATTTTTATTTCACTGAATTTTAATTAATTTCACTTTTGAATAATTATTTTGTGCACTTCGTACATCTTCGTGTTTTGCATCAAGATAACAAGAAAGAAATATCATTTGTTTACAAAAGGAGATAATGGCATGGAAAAAGAAAATATAGTCTGGTGAACGCTTGTTTAACATTATTGATAAATAATTTAATTGAATAAATTAATAACCAAAGTCATCCATTTAAAAATATATTTTAATTTTCTTCTCAATGAACTGAATATTTTCATATATCTTCTGAAAGGCTTGAGCGCACCAGGGTAATGATTATTGATAAAACGAAGTCCGTTTCATGGTTATTAAAAGAAGATTTTCATCCGGACTTCGTTTTATCAAGAATAAATTAATATTATTGATTTCGTAAAACATCATTGAAACCGTTGAATAGCAATGATCATAGAGACATGGTTCGAATTTTTCTTAGATAATAAATAAAATCAATAATCTTAAACTAGAGTTCACAATTTTTAAAAGGTTTTATAAAATATTATTAAAAATTGATTATTTTTTTAAACTAGTTACTAATTATTTTGTTATTAAAATATATGTTTTAACTAAAAATAAATCCATAATTATAGTTTCCCATCCACTCAATTCCTAATATTTGCAACGCCCATTTTTATAATATTCGTTCATTTGAATATTTGACTTCTATAATGTACATATATATGATATCAGTGAAATATTTCTAGAGAAAAAAAATAAAAAAATATACATATAAACAGTATTTTATTGAATAAATAATAATCTGGTTCATATTATTTAAGGTGGATGCCGGATAACTGAATCAAGCCAAGCAGCTCTTCGATCGGCATGTCGCCTTTTAGGCTTTCAACCAAATTTGTTAGCAGAATCCTTATGTAATAGATTTACCACTGCTGCGGGTCGGGGAGCTCAAGATAGCTTAAGAATAGCTTTAAGAGTAGAAGATTCTCAAAATGCAAGAGACGCGCTAAGCAAAGCCATTTATTTGCGCTTATTTGATGAAATAGTTTCATTGGTAAATCAATCTTTACCATTTAAAGATTCTGTCAATTATGTTGGTATTTTAGATATTGCTGGATTCGGTAAATATAATTTATGTTTCAGATATAAATTAGATTACAAAAATGTCATGATGAAACAGTTAATTAGTTCTCAAATATTAGCATAAAATTTATAGACCACAAAATATAAACAAAAAATATTTACTAATTGTGAGGAATATTTTTAATTGTAAGAAAGTGTGAATGTATAAATGACGTATGTTAATTCAAGTATGTTGAACTTAGAAGGGTGATTCTCCCACCTAGATGGAAATTGGTATTTTTCGAATATTTACAATGATTGCATATTCGAACATAATTAAAATAATAAGTTTTTATTTTTTAAATTAACAATTTAAATTAAGTTTAATATTTTTTTAAGAAAAGAAAAGCATTTAATTAGATATAAATAAAACTAATAAAATTTAAATTAAATTCATTTTTAACAATTTAAAAAATTTTTTATTATTTTGAGTTTTTATAAAGAAATGGTTAAAATTATTATTTTTAATTAATATTTTTAGAAAATAAATATTTTAAAAAGATTTAGAAAAATTGTTCGAATAATCATGATTAAAAATAGAAATAAAAAACCAATTAGAACGATGTCCAGCAGTGAAAGATTTTCTGAAAGTTATAATGACTCTAAATGTACTTATAATAAAAAATTAAATGAAAATTGTCTCAATGTTCTTAACACTGATAACATTTATTATGAGAGTTTCTCCTAACAAGAGTAATCATGGACTGCACCCACTTTTCAATTATCAATTATCATACTGCTAGATGTTTTATTGCATCTGATTGACATTTATTTGTCCTTGAAATAGCTTCGTTTTCAGGTTTTTTATTCAAAAGGTGTATCCATCATTGATAAATGAGGTATAGCTAAACTTGACTGATACATTTTATTTCTGAACATATATCGGTCAAAGGGTAAAAAATGAAACATTGACAACAAAAGAAAACGAAAAAGTGAAGCAAGAAAAAGACAAGAATCAAAAGTCGTATAATATTAATTTTACGACTAATTTATAAATTTAACATAAGACAAAAAAGTTAATTAATTATTTAACTAATAATTCAAGCCGTTAGTAATTATTTATTTTAATGGTTTTTACTACTGGTAATTTATTGCAATTGATATACCATTATCTTATTAAATTGATACTTGACAAATGGCAACCTCGGAGCTCTTACAATGAGTTATCCTTTTGATGACATTTTCCATTAGAAAAAGATGAGTTACTAACAATTAACATTTTAAGTTATTTTTAATCGTGATTATTCGAACAATTTTTCTAAATCTTTTTAAAATATTTATTTTCTAAAAATATTAATTAAAAATAATAATTTTAACCATTTCTTCATAAAACCTCAAAGTAATTAAAATATTATTAAATTGTTAATTATTAAATTATTAAATTAAATTTTTAATTTTAAGAGCTAAAATAATGTCTTTGAGAGCTGGGATTGTTTCTGGAGCTTTCACGTTACCCAAACAAGACATGGCGTGATCAAGATTGTTTCCTTTTTATAATAACTACAGATCTTGTTTTATATTGTTGATCATTCCAGACCATAGAACTGCTTCGTAATATTTTCTCAATTTCAGTGTACTGCTTAATTGTGTGTCAACTCATTTTCGGTAAAGTTAAAATTTATTAGGTTGCCAAGTATGAAATTTGTAGACATGATTACAATAAATTCAAATAGTTATAATTTGACAATGACTCAACATTTTGTTGCTCAATTTTTTATTTGATTGCTACATATATTGGCTATTGAATATATCAATAAAAATTTATTAAAATTATTGATAACTTGTTTTAATAATCAGTATTTTTAAAAATGGAAAAGGCAGGAATTCGAACTATTATGAAGCAAGAGTTTCTATGTAGAACCTTAGCATCAGAAACCATGCAAAACATCAGTAGTGTATTCGGATACAATGCGACTATGCAGCAGAGAGTCTCAAATTGGTTCAGAAAATTTATAAGAAAATTTATAATTTTATAATAAATTTATTTAGAAAATTTATACATTTATAACATGATGATGTATATAAACATCGAAACATGTTTATACTCAATAATATATATATATATTGGAAGTAGATAATAAACATCCCTTTCTAGACATTCTTGTCACTAGGATGAATGGAGGCTATAAAACTGAATTATTCAGAAAGGCAACAGATACAGGTCTTTACACAACACCACAGAGTTTTTGTCAGGAAAAATACAGAGAGAGTATGATAAAAGGGCTTATTCACAGAGTTTGGAATTTGTCGTCCAGTTTTGAAATTGCAAATTAGAGTTTAAATAATCTTAGAAGGCGCTTGAAGGACAATATGTATACAAACAAGCAAATGGAACACAACATTAGGGTAACATTAGACAAATTATGTACAGATGCTCGAGTTAAAAAAAATAAAAGAAGAAAATACTGAAAAATACAAACAAATTATTAAAATTCCATATTCTGAAGGATTTAGAGCGTTTAAGAAGAGTATTTGTAGAACAATAAGTAGTGCTAAAGTAGTCTCTGTCACATCCAAAGTTCAAAGTTTCCTCTCAAACAAATCGAAAACAGTTTGTGATTTGCAAGCTAATCTGGTTTATAAATTTAATTGTCACGGGTGTGAAAACTCGTACATCGGAGAGGGATCAACTGTGCGGCCAGTGGGCATACTTCTACGTAGTATCTCTGAGTAACTAGAGATCTCGGTCTCTAGGCTAAAGTCTCCAAGAGCTAGCCGATTATTGCGGAACAGCCGGCAATATATCGTCTTCAGGAATGGGCCAGCAATCCATTAACTAGGCAACGCTTTATAATCTGGGTGTGAAGGCTGTGGGGAGTAGTGACCCCGCTGTCGGTGGTTGGATTGCATCTTAATGATCTGGATGAGTCAATCCCGGTGAAGGGTGTTGTAATGACGTCGATGCATCTTCGGACATGCATGGAGCCCAACATTGGGGGAGTGCCCGTGGAGAACCATCAGCGTCCCGGGCCTCCTAAAAGCCTCAGGCTTAATACCGTTAAAGGAGTAGAGGTGCAGGTGCACATCGGAGAGACAAATCGTCATCTCAAAACCCGGATTAGCGAGCACTCGCAAATGAGTCGATCGAGTAAGGTTCTTGAACATTGGTTATGTTGTAAGGATAGAACCTCATCCATTTCAAAAGATGAGTTTTCTGTTCTACAAAAGGGTTTTGATTCACATTACGAACGACAGTTTTGTGAATCTCTACTAATAAAACACTACAACCCATCAATTAACATTCAGAATGGACAAAGTAAGGTTATTTCAATACTTAAAATTTTTAATTAAAGTATTCTTTTTGTCATTATTATCCAATAATACTTTAATAAATAATAATAATTATTTTTTTCGTTACCTTTTAAAGTAAATATATCTGTTAAAATTGTATTATTGAAACAATTCAATATTCATATACTAAACATTCGAAAATTGCTGATGAAGATGTATGTAAACATCGAAACATGTCCAATAATTATATAAAAAAAAGCTTTAATCATGTTATATTTTCAAAATACTAAACTTGCGTTCACAAGACTCAATATTATATATATTTATATAGCTTACTCATAGATTCAAGCACAATAAATAAAAAAGATATTTGTTACAAACATATTTAAATATGTTTAATAAAAGATAACCGTATTAAACATGGAACAGGTAAATATATGTACTCATCATCATTATTATTATTATTATTATTATTATTATTATTATTATTATTATTATTATTATTATTATATTTGCAGAATATTTTGAAAAAAATAGTTTTGAACAATTTTGCATTAATTACTGTAACGAAAAACTTCAACAGTTTTTTAATGAAAGAGTCCTTCACGAAGAGCAGATTCTCTATGAAAAGGAAGGACTTGGACTATCCAAAATTAAATTTGTCGACAATCAAGACTGCATTGGTAAAATATAATTCATTAAACACTTTTTTAAAAATTTCAAATTTACCAATTAAGATTTTATAAAAGAAATAACTGGGAACCGTATTTAATTAATATTAAATAAATCTATTCTTAATGATAACGTTAATTACAAAAAATGAGCCTTCTCAAAAGACTTAAACCTTTCATTTTCAGTTATTTTTTGGCATATTTTTTATTTTATTGTGATTATTGCTGGCGTCATTGCTGTCATTGTCTTGCTCGGAGTGTTTCTTTCTTCTTAAAACATTTCCATTTATTTCGAGTTGTATTTTTTTGCCATTTACTATTTATTATTGTTTCATATCATATTGTACTATTCTAAATTTATATGTAAATCAAAAATTATTTCGGAGATTTATACTAAATAATTTTTTAATAGTTACATAGAAAATATTTTTGTATTTATTTAAATTATTTAAATATACTTCTCTAAAGTTTAAAGTTTCCATGTTTTTTTTAGCATACTATCAACCAAATAAATACCTAAAATATTAATTTTTTGTCATTTAATAGCAATATACACAGCGAAGAATGTAAATTGTAAGATGAACGCAAGAGTTCTGTCGTTGTAGTTTATTCTTATTTTAAGCTTTTTAAAAGTTTTATCTATTTTATCGATATTCATAGAAATTTTATTCTTGACAATAACTCAGTTGTCCTGTAACACTTTTTGAATCTTTCAAGTGACCTTGACTCGTTATACATCAACCTTATAATGATTTTTTTAATTAAATAATTTAATTTATTGTTTTTATAAATTAATTACTTAGATTTAATTGAAAAGAAATCATATGGCATTATTGACATTCTGGACGAAGAGAGTAAATTACCGAAATCCAGTTTTGAACATTTTACAACTGCAGTTTTTGGAGCAAACCAAAATCATTTCCGTTTGCAAGTACATTTTTATATTATATTCCTTTCTTTAGTTTAGATATTAAAAGATACTTTATTACAAACCTCAAAAGAGTTCAATGCTCAACTTGCGGCAGTGGATGAACATTTCATAATCATTGAATATTTGCTAAACCTTAGTTAATCTGAGACTTAAAAAATCGCGACTTAAACTTGATTAAATATTTTTGAAGTATTTGCACTGAACGTTGTAATTAATGCACCAAAGAGTGAGCGTACGTATATATTTATAAAAGGAAGTTAATTTTAACTTAACCCTCTCCTAATAATTTTTTAAAATACTGCACAGTTTTTTAAAATCGGTTATCGTTACATCCGATCTGCAACTTCCTATGCCCAGCAATATTACTATCATTACTAAATCATCTATGCTGCTGAATACACTTGCAGAAATAACCAGAAGTCTTTCCAATGTATTTGGCATCACACCCATTACAAGGAAATACTGTGCAGAATTTTTTAAATTATTGGGAGAGTATCTCTTGTGATACATTATTGATCAACTGATCAATTAATATTCAAATAAGCCGCTTCCACTTTTTTGAAATTATTTAATGGGTTGTATTTAAAATGCTATAAAAACAAATTAAAATGCTAAAAATTAATTTTATAATTGTTATTATATAAATTGAAAACGATATGAAAATTATACATTTCGCAATATATTCTTTGCAATAAAAATATTACATTTGCAATAAAAATTAATAAAAAAATTCAATAAAAAATCATTATTCCTATTTATCTCATGCAACAAAAAATATTATTATTTGCAATAAGAATTTAATATTTGCCATAAATATTTAATTTTTGCTATAAAATTTTGTTATTTTTTTGTTTTATTATTATAAATGTTTTAGTTTTATTAAATTTTTCAATTCTAATTGATACATGTAAAATATGAGCCTCTATCAATGTACATACACTTCTGAGGTATTTTATTATTAATTTCTCAAAATAAATTTTAATATCTATATTAATGCAACATTTATATTCCAGAAAATTAGCTATTAATTAAAAATCAAAAAATAAATTGAAAAATAAAGTCAAGTAAACTGATTTAAAGTCTAACTAATAAATCAAAATTTTTTCATTTTCATGCTTTATACAGGAACTCTGTTTGGCCAACAGAATTTTTTATTGTTTTTTTAGAAAATATTTTAAATATTATTATTTTGTTGGCCAAGTAGAGAATTGATATAAAAATACTTTTTGATTTATTAGTTTGAAGTGATAATGAAGTTATTTCGTGAATTTTAGTTAGAATTTTCTTTACATATTTTTTATTTCACACAAATAAGTTTTACACGATTTGTAATTATTCTTTGGAATCGTATTTGACAAGTAAAAAACAGAATTTAGAATTCCTACATGATTCTATTATTTAATCTTTCGAATTGAAACAAAAAAGGATCCTCATAGTTGTTTTACCATTAAAATAATAAATATATTTGTTAATTATGACTAGAAAAATATTTTATTTGATTCTTTTTAGTTACCCCGAAAATCAAAACTTAAAGCTCATAGAGATATCAGAGATAATGAAGGATTCATGATTCGTCATTTTGCTGGAGCTGTTTGCTATAATACTGAAGAATTCATAGAAAAGAATAATGATGCCCTCCACGACTCACTGAAAGCTCTCCTAGAAACAAGCGACAATTCACTAATGCAGTCGATGTTTCCCGTATGTAATGTTTTTTACTCAACACTTGTTTGATGGCTATAACAGAAAGAACATGTACAAAGTGGTCTGGTGATGACTTCAGCGATGAAAAAGGCTCCGGGTACCGGAAAACTGACATTTATCAGTGTGGCAAGCAAATTCAGATCTCAATTGACTGTTCTGATTGACAAATTAAAGAATTCAGTAAGATATGTTTATTGTACTCAGTTATTCTAAAATATATGTTAAATTATTCCAAAATATGTTTAAAATTATTGTAAAATGTATTTAAATAATTCAATATTGATATTCAGTTTTTTAAAAAAAATATAAGTTTCTAAATTCTTAATTCTTTATATCTTTCCGTTCATTAGGAATGTTTTAAAATAAGATATATAGAATTAACAAAATGTATTCTTATGGGAAATTATTAGAATAATCCATACATCTTTTTACTTCAAAAAGTTATTTTCCCCTAAAAGGTCAATCAAGTTTTCCTAATTTCCCTTTATAATTTGTTTTGGAATAATTTAAAATACATTTCTGAATAATATAATATATATAATATTTAATCTTTTGAACGCTGATTTGATAGCTTGAAAAATAATTTTGTTAAAGCTTTTTTAAGAAATAGATTATGCTTCAAAGTTTCATACTTCATCATCAACAATTACAATTTAATATTCGTTAGATTTAATGTTAGTTTTAGTGTTAATTTTATAAAATCTTAGTTTGAAGGGAATGATTTTTTAAAATTTATTTCTGTTATTCAGAATATTAAGGGTTAATAATGGTTAAATGTTTTAAAATTTAATTATAAATTTTAAGATATTAAACGGCTTTACTTTGTTCATTTTTAAGGTTTATAGTTATAAAATGAACAATTGTTTAAATAGTCATTAGTTAGTGTTGTAATTTTAAATATATTTTGTAATGGTTATTTATCATGATTTTAGTGGTGACCACGGATGAAAAAAAACAATGAATGTTTGTGCAATTTCAAAGATGGAAGAAAGAAGAAGCATTTTCGATAAACTTCCTCAATCAGCGCAGAAAATTTTGACTTCGAAAGTAGCTTTTTTCAACGGACAAGATCAAGATCCACGGTAATGGATTGAAGAAACAACGGATTTCACCACATTCAATCAAATGGATCTATCATTGCCTTCGATATGCTTTTAAAAGGTGATCCTAAAGTTTTATGACATGAATATTGTGGTCACAAGAAAGATCTGTTAGTCAACGCAGTTAGTGAGTGGTTTTATCCAAATTTTTCTAAACCAAATAGCATAATTGATAAAGTAAGAGATCTTTGAAATTCAGCTCAGAGACCAGATAAACGGTACCATTGTTCCTAACTCTGAGTTCGAAAATTGGTACAGGAAGTAATTGAGAGTCAGATCTCAAAGAAGAAATTATTTCCTCTTCCACGGTTTGAGGGTTGCAAAATTAGTGATAGTGTAATCTCCATTTCACCTTATCATATAAATAATTCTTTTGTTTCGATAACACCCATAGATTCCTCGGGACAAGTACTGTTTAGGAAGCTATTTATTAATATATCAACTCCAAACAGTTAGCTTCGAGAAAACCGATTTTGAATAAAACTAATTAATGTATTATAAAATTATAGTATAAAGGACTTAGCAATAGAGATTTAAAATTTAAAAAGTCAGTTAACAAATACAATATTACTAAGCAAATAATAAAAAAAATTATACTGTAAGAGAAGAGAGAAAAATTAACGAAGAACATAAATAGTTGATATCAATTCCAAAGAGAATCGAAAGCTTTTCCCCAGTGACCAGATACTGAAGTACTTACTATCGAAAGAAATCAATTTACAAAATAAATTCTAAAATTTCCTTATTGAAAATACGATATTTATTTACTTATAGCTTATTCCATCAGTCATTATTAAATTATCCACCTATTTTGTGAGTCTGAAAATACAACTGTAATATCGAAGCCATATAAAAACCACTCTACCTATAGAAGTTCCCTCAAATTCTATTTTTGTGCGATAAAACTATTTCTATTCTGTTCGTTTCAAATTTTCATAATTAATGTAAGTTATCTTTCAAAACAAATAAAAAAATCAAAGTCATGTTGTTAATATGGCGATCACGGCTCATGTGACAACAAACATTATGGGATACGACCACTTCGATGGATCTGAGTCGAAATTAGATGACTTCATAAAACATTTCGAAATTTATGCCGATATTATGGGTTTAACAGAGATAGAATAATATTAATGGTAATGATCTTCATGACTCCATCAGTAATCACAAAATATTCAGAAATAGATGGAAATACGTTTATAGAAAAACTGAAAACTGGATTTGGGAAAGAAAAATCCCTGCTTGGTTCAATGAAGGATATTTTAATTCTCCGATGGAGATCCTCATATCCTGAAAAATGTTCAAAAACCCGAAGAATTGGTAACGACAGATTAATTATTGGTATTAACAGAAAGTAAACTTTTTAAGAAAAGTTGCTCAACCTTGTTTGCATGAATGTGGTTGATGATTATGATGTGAAAAGAGAACTGAAATTGATTGAGCTACTGAAACCAAGGGCATAAAAGACGTACTTTCAAATATGTGTGAACTACGCAAAATGGAAAAAGAAGAAACAATCGCGGCATACAATACTGCAGGTAAACATTATGAATCGTAAACGATAGCCAAACGTTGACCACAATATAATGAACGAACCCAACAAAGAAATTTCGCAAATAGATACACTAATCAAAGAAATAATGAATACAAACCGACAAATAACTATTCAAAAGTTGTAAAATGCTGGGCATGCCACGAAGAAGGACACATTTTTTGAAAAAGAAAGGGCCATATCATAACGCAATGCTACATGAACAGGGGGAGGTCGAAAGAAAGAGACCAAGACGTCAGAAAAAATGAATGGGCAAGGAAAACAATTTCAGTTCATAATTTAATTCGTTTCTGATATTGCTTTGTTTTTATAAACATTTCCTCGAAGCAGTGAATATACAAATCTAGACTTGCTGATACATATTTATTTAGTAAAATATTCAACTAAAAAATTTAAATACTTGTATTTTTTAAGTTAATAACTTTCAAATTATGTTTTCGAAAATGCTTTTACTAAATATTTTAAATAAGGACTGCCTATTAGTGTTATTCTTTGATTCTTACCCCTCAAACTTCATCCTTTGTTTACTATCCTCGCGTATACTAATACGGCATTTTATTTTTGGTAATTTGGCATGCTATAAGGGAATCCTTACTTAAATATGGATCCTCTAAATTTGTAATATTATTTAGTCATTATATTCTTTTTTAACTTTCCTTTCATGCCCCAGTATAATATCTTCAATTTTTAATCGACATAAACTTTGTTCCTTTTTTAAAGCTTTAATAAATTACCAGATATTTGGAAGGGTTCCATTTATCATACTCGAAAAACTATTATGTCAACCTTCAATTGTATTATTAGTGCGATTTTAAATTGTATTAAAGATGTTTAAAAATTTAAATATTTAAATATAAAAAAATAAATATTAAGCTTTTTCAAAAAAATAAAAAATTGCAAAAATATCATAAAGTGGTTGACTAAACAACGAAATTAAAAACAACAAAAAATATTTAATTAAAACAGTAAAATGAAAAAAACATTATAAAAGGATTAAAACACAATAATGGTAAAATTTAAAAAAAATTACATTTGGAAAAAATTAAATATATTTTAAAATAATTGTTATAAATATTTTGAATAAAATTATTTAATTTAAAAAATTTTAATTTTAAAATTTAAAATATTAAAAAAAATTTGTATTGTCCGCGCTGAATTGTCGCCTCGCTAAATTGTCGCTTCGCTGAATTGTCGCTTCGCTGAATGGTCGCATCGCTGAATTGTCCGCGCTGAATTGACGTGGATCCGAAATTTCTATGGTTAAAAAGAACCTTTTGAAGACTGAAAAATAATCATCCTTTCATTTTAAGTTACATTTTCTTTGAGCTCACCAAATTCATTAGAAGTAACAACTTTCACTTTTATATGACGAAAGATTTAAAACGACTCTAATTTATTCCATTTGAAAGATCCTTCTATTAATTTCTTTTATTTATACTGATATAAATGTATCATATTTAATTTATTTAATTTTGTATATATTATAATTGCAGAACACTAACTTCATTAGATGTATTAAACCAAACCTATCTATGGTGGCGAAGTCATTCGAAGGTGGTAATATACTTAGCCAACTTCAATGTTCAGGTATGACTGTTGTTCTTGATTTGATGCAACAAGGTTATCCAAGCCGAATTAAATTTTTGGATCTTTATGAAATCTACAAGAAACTTCTTCCTTCAAATCTGGCAAACTTAGATCCAAGGTTATTTTGTAAAGTTAGTACTTGAATTTTTAATATTTATTTTCATTTTTTTTTATTTATACTGAATTCGTTTATTTTAGCTTATATTTAATTATTATATTTACTTGTTAGTATTCATTTAAATAAATGTAATCTTCAGTTTACTCCAATGTCCCATTCCTACAAAAGTCGGTACAAATCGAATTGGCATAAAAAGACAGTTTTTCACAAAATTAGTTGGACAAATTTTCCATGGTTGAAAGGATTAGCCTTACGTCGTGCGTTTTCATAATTCTTGAAGTTTTTTCTTCATTTTCTTCTTCTTTTCGCGATATGTTCTTTTATTAATTCTTCTAAATCTTCATTCAAGAATAAATGTTCATAAGCTTATAAAATGTGAGTCACGTTTTTAGCTGTAACATCGTCTTATGCTACTTCGCTTGATCGAGAAAGAAAGTCAGTTTAGTTGTTATATATTTTCAGTCAGTGTCAGAAAATAGTTTTGTGAATAAATGTTAAAGTGCAGTAAACCACGGGTTACATTTTTGTTACGTTTAATTTATTCATAATAATAGTAATTATATAGTGTTTTCATTTCTATTTGTGTCTTTTGCATTTCAATTTGGGTCATAGGGGCTAAATATTTTATTTTTGCATTTCAATGAGAACCATGGGGGTTAAAATTTTTATTTTTGCATTTCAATTTGGATCTTTTACAGGTTTGGCTTAAAAGTTTCTGCCGATGAATAAAGCTTTCTAAAATTAGTTCTATGCATTCGCGGTTAATGAATTTTTAACATGTACTCTTCAGTAGTTTTGCAAACAATATATGTTATTATTTTCACAATTTGAACAGAACTTTTATAATAAAATACTTAATTTGTATAAAATTAAACATTGTTTAAATCTATTACGAATGTTTTTCGTTTTTCCAGTGAGTATTTGTACTGAAAATGCAGTTTTCTAGAGAAGATTTTAGAAAAATCATTTATTAAAACTAGAAGAGAAGACTGTCAACTGCCAATAATAATAAAGAAATCAACTGCATCCTTGGTGAAGGCACAGTTGGCCTCAGAATATGCTCCGACTGGGTTGCAAAATTCAATAGTGGAAGCTTTATCTGTGAGGATGAGCCACGCAGTGGACGGCCGTCATACACTTTGGAAGAGGAGATACTAACTGTTCTCAAAGAAGATCCACGAGCTAAAACAAGAAACATTGCTGAGTGCATTGGGAATGACAAGGAGACTGTGAGAAGACGATTGATTCAAATGGGAAAGCACTATTTGTGCAACGTGTGGATATTATATGTGCTGACTGGTGCAGCGAAGACAAATAGTTACAATCTGTTAGCAGTCACTTCGACAACTCCACTGCAACAATTTTCTATATCGCTTTATTACAGCTGATGAAACCTGGATTTATTGGCAAAACAGTGATCAACAACGGCACAAGTCTTGATGAGGCGCTGGAGATAAACCAGTGGCGGAATCAAAAACCCCCTTACCAAAACGTAATTCATGCTAAGTCTATTCTGGGACTCACAAGGAATCATATTGATGGACTTTTTGCCACCTAATGAGAGTATCACTACCAAATATTATTGCGACCTGTTGGAAAAATGTAGCCGTTTTTGAAAAACTACGAAGACGAATGTCTGATTGGAATCTCTAGCTCCAGCACGATAATACGAGGCCCCATACGGCTAACATCACACGAGAGAAGATTACTCAGCTTTGTCTAAACATTCTTGGACATCCGCCATACTCTCCAGACGTTTTCCCTCTGATTATTATTAGGGTGAACAAAAGTCTTTTCGTATTTTTTATTAAAAATTTAAACATAATTTTACAACAAATAAAAAAAAATTAAGTTTCAAAGTAAAGGCCATTTGAATCTATAGCTTGAAGCCATCTATGGGCAAGTTGTGGAATCTCGCTGCGGTACCAATCCTTGTTCTTTGAAGCGAAGAACTGGTGACACCCGTTTTCAACCTTGGACAGATTATTGAAGCTGCTACCACGAAGAAAGTGTGCCATAGAGCGGAAAAGGTGATAGTCGGATGGCGCAAGATCCGGACTATACGCTGGGTGTGGAAAAAGTTCAAAGGCGTCGAGATTTTTGATTTTTCCTTTGTTTGTTTGGCGGTGTGCGGTTTTGCATTGTCCTGTTGTAGAAGAACTCTCTTTCGATTGATTAAAGCGGGGTATTTATCGCCAAGTGCCGCATACATTCGATCAAGTTGGGCGCAGTAAAGGTCAGCGTCGATGGTACGACCATTTGGAACCAGCTCGAAGTGAATCACGCCTTCGAAATTCCACCAAACACACAAAAGAGCCTTCTTTGAGAAACGATCTCGTTTCGGTACCGGTTTCGCCATTTGTCCGGGGTCCAACCATTGATTTTGTTGGTCTGGATTACTGAAGTAAACCCACTTTTCATCGCAAGTTACAATTCGACGGATGAAACGGTCATCGCACGGATTTTCAAGCAATTTATTGACAAGTTTCGAAACTATTTTCGGCTCGAATTTGTGTCAATTCATGAGGCACTTCTCGACATCGTCTATTGACCTTACCAAGAGCGTGAAGTTGTGGTAAAATGGATGTTTGAGGAATATCGAGTTCGGCCGACAATCTACGAGTACATATTGACGGATTTGTCTCGACGGCTTCACGAAATCTACGGAGATAAGTCGGCCTGAACGTACATTGTCTCCGATGTCAATGTCGCCTTCGTTGAACCTTTTGAACCAATTTTGTGCAGTACGATTTGAGACCACATTATCGCCTTCAACTTCGCATATCTTCTTTTTTGCTGCAGTTGCGTTTAAACCATGTTTCCAGTAATGACGTAAAAGAACACGAATTTCAAAATTTTCCATGCTTTTTCTAAAAGACCATAAAAATTATATTAACGACTAATTAGAAGTTTTAATATATATTGTGATAGAACAGTTCAAGAGCTTTAAAAACATATAACACATGTATATGAAATATCTTTATTTGGTAATAAGAAACAATTGAACAAAAAGACGTAGAAAATACGAAAAGACTTTTGGTTTACCCTAATACCTTTGTCGATCAATGAAATCTGCCTTGCAAGGAAAGGATTACGCCAGTTCATCTGCTGTATTACACGATATTCAACAATATTCAAAATTTTTGAAAGGTTTAATGTACGGTTATGCTTAAGTGCAATAAAAGCCAATTAAGACCTCATTTATTTTTCGATAAAGCAAACTTCTCCGATTCTAGAAACCAGAAATACCGATGAAGCTATTCAAAAAATGTATTATTATATCTTAGAATTCGATATATTGAAAGGAGAGCATCCAATGCCAAACTTCATTTTTATTGACGAAGCTGGATTTTGCGTATCTATGCGGCGAAATAAAGGTTGGATAGAACGTAGAAGACCTGCAAATGTAGTAGTTCCGGCAATTAGATCACGAAACTTTAGTGTATGTGCTGCTTTGTCGTGTCAAGGGTTGATTAAGTATGACGTCATAGATCGAGCATTCAGACCAACGGATTTCAGAGAGTTTTCGGAAAGTTTAATTGATTTACTGAAAACGGAACATGAGAATGAGAAGTTTATTTTTATCGCTGACAATGCTTCCATCCACAAAGTGAGGAACATTAGAGAATTGGTGGAAGCAGCGCGTTTTATTTTACTGTTATTGTCGCCGTATAGCCTCTTTTTAAATCCAATTGAAAATAAATTTTCAAAGTGGAAAGGGCACGTAAATTCGCTGGCATGTAATAATGAGGAAGATTTGTTTAGTGGTATTAGGAATAGGTTTGAAATTGTAACCGGCAGAGATTGTGAGAACTATTTGTTTTACATTAATGAATCCAGTCTAAGATAGGAAACTGTGGAATAATATATATGTAAATGTAATATATGTTATGTAATATGTAAAATATACGTTTATTTTTTGTTTGTTTAATTTATTTTTATTTTTTTGCTTTTAAGAAATATTAAAAGTTTAAATGGAAATGCAAAAATAAAAATTTTAACCCTCATGGCCCAAATTGAAATGCAAAAATAAAAAATATTTAGCCCTATGGTCCAAATTGAAATGCAAAAGACCCAAATAGAAATGAAAACCCTGTAAACACATATTTTTATTTGTGCATTTATATTTTATTTCTAAACGTATTTGTTTTGAGATACTAATATAATTTAATATTATATATTTTATAAATAACAATAAAATTTTAAAATTATTTACCAAATATTATCAAGTACAACTGTTAGGTTCGATTTCAAAAATAGAATTCATAACATTAAAAATTTATTTCTATAACACTTGAATATTTTAAAACAAATTTCCGAGGAGCTTCGAGGGGAAATTGATTCTTATAACCGACCATTTTGCCAGTTTTTAAATTTAAAAAAAATAAATTAAATAAATATTTACCATTTTAAATAAATTAAATAAATAAATAAAATCATAAAATAAAATTTAAATAATAAAATAAAGTAAGATTAAACCAGTAAATAAATTAAAATAAATAATTAAATAAATTAAATTAAACAAAATTAATAATCTTTAAAATTAAATAATTTAAAAACCATCACTTTCATATGGTTTCGTTATGGTGTAAAGGTGAGTTGATTGGTGATAAAAATTCAAATTGTCTCTCAACAATATTCACGAAAACTAATACCGATGACATAATCGTTTTGAAATTAATTCAGTCGATTAAAACA
The DNA here is from genome assembly GCA_001938485.1 of Girardia tigrina. NCBI lineage: Eukaryota > Metazoa > Platyhelminthes > Tricladida > Dugesiidae > Girardia > Girardia tigrina. The sequence goes on from MQRK01228140.1 coordinate 23,869, forward strand.
AATTTTCTCGAACAAATTTCAAAGGATCCTTATCAAAATCGGTCACTTGAATAATTGGGTAAAATCAATATGATTAAGGAAAATCGAGAATGTGTGTTGTGTGTAAAGAAAATGTTAATTGTGATTGCGTGTGTGCTTGAATGTAATTGAATGTAATTAATATGTGTGAATGTGATTGGAGTAATTGCATGTTTGTGTGTGTTTGTTTTTATAACAAGAATTTTAACCACAATTATTTATGTACAAAAAAATAAATGGTCAATTGTTGTGAAATTTAATCGTAAAAAATATGTTCAATTAAAAAAGTGTCAAATAAATCAATTCCGTGTTCAATTAGTAAAATGGTAAAAGTAGAAAAATGTCGATCGATTTGCTGATGTTATCAAGTGGAACAGTAAAAAAATCGAATTTGTGTTAAAGATAATAAAAAGTTTTTGCTCTCTCTTGAGTTTTTTGAATTAGTCAAGTGAGTCGATATCATTTGTATACTTTTGAAATGAGTTTGATTTACAATTCTTTGACAAATAATACTCATCCGATAAATGAAATTGTGTCAAATTATCCTCCTAATTCAATTAAGCCTTTTGGAGTGCATTTGCTGAATATTGCTCATTTAGAAACTCTGTTCTCTGGTTCTAAATTTAATGTGGAGGCACGGTTTCCGTCCAGAGCTATATTTTATTATTTTGCACAAACCAGTCATAATAAAAGTACTAAATATAATATCGATATCATTTACTTAAATTTAATATCACTTGCTATTTTTTAATTTTGGAAATAGACACAACATTTTGACAAGTTTGATATTGTACTAAACTTTAAAAATTACAATTTTGTTTTACTTAATTTAATTATAGTAATTTTATTTCACAATTGTTTTTCTTTTCATCTTTACAATTATAAAAAAATTTTAATGAATTACCGTTAAAATATTTTGAACGTTACGTTTTTTAAAATTCAAAAATTTATGAATTCACCAAGATAATAACAACAAGTATTATTATATTAATTAACAACTCATTTTTATTTTCATTTCAACATGTTCCAAGGCTCAATCAAATTCTAATATATTACTTAATTTATTTTATGTATTTTACTTAATTTATGTTAATCCCACATTTTATATTGTACTGAAATTTAAAAATTACAATGTTAATTTACTTAATTTAATTATAGAGATTTTAAAACATATATATAATATATTTATATATAAAATATATAAATATATATATATATATATATATATATATATATATATAGAGATATAT
>MQRK01228140.1:28972-45483 GCA_001938485.1 Girardia tigrina
ATTTATTTAATTTCTTTTTAATTACTTTATTTATTTAATTTAATTATTTTAATTATATATTTTATTTATATACTGAAACTGGCAAAAATGTTCGGTCAAATCAGCAATTCTCCGCTCCAGAAGATATACATAAAATGTTATGTCATGCAGGAAGTAAGAAAGTATACAATTACATAAAAGATGATTTCGATATGCATGAAAATAAGACAACAGAAAAAGAAAATCGTACAAATTTGCGAAAACTGCCAGAAAAGGAAGACGCTGACGGCAAAAACGAAAGAAAAACACATTAAACAATCTGCCGACGAACCATTTCAAAAAATTTACATGTACTTTTGCGGACCATTCAGAAGGACTATGAATGGATACCAATACATTTTAGCAATAATCGATCAATTTAGTAGGTACATTAACTTGACCGCAGTGGCACACCAGGACGAGAAGACTACACGAAAGGTACTATTAGAGAAATGGATTTGGAAATTCGGACCACCAAAAGAGATACACGTTGATAGAGGAAAAACTTTCGAATCAGCACTCTTTAAAGGAACGACGAAGAAATTTAAGACGGAGATAGTCTATTCAAGCCCTTATCACCACAACACTAACGGGATCATAGAAAGACAATTCAGAACAATAAGAGACACCATAAATATACGATTAAAGGATGAAATGCATAGAGATTGGGTAGAAATGTTGGCAGAAATAGAATTCATGTTAAACGGTACAATGGTGTTTAACACCATCAACAAACTATATCGGATACCAGATACAGTTTTTGAAATGTCCAAAATTAATTGAATTGACTGATCCGGTACATATTAGAAAGAGCAAATTCAACTTCTATGTAAAGGATATAAGTGATCGTGATTATGATATTATAAATGTAAACCTACAAGAAGTAGGAACAAGATCAGATGGGAAGCTGAGTCAGTTTAGAGAACAATATTTTCGATCATATGATGGATTAAAATTTAGAGATTTTAGGGGTCATGACATACCAATAATGGGCTTGTCTAATTATTCGAGAGCATTTATCAAAATATGCTTACAAGGAAGAAAAGAAAAAGATGGTAAAAATTATCCAATATGGAAATTATCAGAAATTCGTTGTATTTAATTGTTGATACAAGTTGCATTATTGTGTTAATAAATCTTGTAATAATTTAGTCTTGATTTTAATAAAATAAGTTAATACATTTGTTAAAATTGATATAGTAACATAAATGAAATATGTATTAGAGATAGTAAAGCTGAATTTAGAAATGAATGGAGAATTGTTGCATTTGTGTATAGATTAACTCAGTGGTTTCCAACCTTTTTGTACCGGCGCCCCCCTTTTTAAAAAATAATTTGTTGCGCCCCCCTTTAAAAAACAAATTGTTTCGTCCCATTAATTATTAACCGTTAATTTATATAAAAATCAAATTTCATAAATACTCAACTGATATTATAATTTATTTAATGGGCTATAAAAATAATATACAATATTATGTAAAAACATAATATATTTAAAACACATTTATATATAGTATATATCAACGTGGTTATCGCAAGCACTACTAACGAACTAATTTTGTTCATAGAAAACAGAAACAATCAGATGCTTCTGTTTACTGAAGTTTGGCGTGAGTAAGCACGAGAATACCCGAGATGTTGCGAGTGCTTATCTTTTGATTCCACGCCCCACCAGTGCTAGGCTCCAAACGCGAAAGCGAGATATTTCGTTCCAAAAAGAATATGGATTGGATGTTTTAGCCTTTGTACCTGAAAAATTCGCGGCGAGGATTTTGGATTATGTATACTGCTGATTCATTTTTTGACACCTATTCGAATTTCTCGGTTTGTATTCGAAAATAATATTTTGGAAACAGCTACATGCCCCCCTGGCAACAGTATCCCACAGGTTGGAAACCACTGGATTAACTTGTTTGTTATATATAATATTGATATATACTATAAAATGTTAACTATGCAATACGTTAACACAACGAATGCAATACGTTGACATGATGGATGCAATAAATTAACATGATAGATGCATGACGATATCTCCTTGGATACAGCCATGTTTTGAATGGTTGATATGATAACATAGTATAATATCATAATATAATACATTTATATTATATATTATTTTGTATACATAATGTGCATATGTTCGAAAAAGCACTATGTATTGATTTTTTCAAGAATCTAAGATCATATTCTGACTATTCATATACAAGTTACTATTCATGTGTTCAAACAGATTTTTCATATTTTGCTTTCTTCACCCTTTGCCTAGGCTATACCCTATGAGAGTTCTGCCCCACATTAAACTATAAAACACGACATCTCAATAAAGCACTATGTATTGATTTTTTCGAGAATCTAAGATCATATTCTGACTATTCATATATGAGTTACTATCAATATGTTCAGACAGATTTTTCCTATTTTGCTTGCTTCGACTTATGCCTAGGCTATACCATATAGGCATTCGACCCCACTTCACACTATAATACACAACATATCAATAAAGCACTATGTATTGATTTTTTTCGAGAATCTAAGATCATATTCCGCCTATTTACCTATGGGTTATATACATGGGTTATATACATGCATAGGTTATATACATGGGTTATATACTATGGGTTACTATACATGTGTTCAGACAGATTTTCGATATTTTGCTTGCTTCGCCATATAAAACCATATGAGAGTTCTGCACCACTTTAAAACTATTATATTAAAAACATGAATATATTGCACTTTATGCAATTATGAACTTGTTAATTTTGCACACGTGCACTAAGCAGGCTACACATGTTAAGTATTGATTAACACAAGTGCAGTATTGATTAGCACATGTACAGTATTGATTAGCACATGTGTAGAATTGATTTTTTGCACTTTTTGTGTAATTTTGATAGTTTTTACATATTTTCGATGATTTTTAAGGTATTTTTCATGGTTTTAGAGATAGCAGTGATGGTTTTTAAGGTGTTTTCGACTATATATATATATATATATATATATATATATGTATATATTAAAATGTTATGTATCATGGTTACGGTAACCACATATAAAATAAAATGTTATGTATCTTGGTTACGGTAACCATGGTACTTGTGATTGATGATGACGTACATTGATTCATTAAGTATTGTATAATGGTTAATAACACACATATATCATATTGGTTTCATATATATACGAAAAAATCAATTTTTGAGCACTTTTTTGACAATTTCAAAAATGTTCGAAAAAATCAATTTATCAGCACTTTTATGAAAATGTTGACGTGGAATCTAAATGTACATATGTGGTTTCCTATTCAAGTGTATGAGTACTTTTCTGATATTCTGCCTCCTTGTACCTTTAAAATCAATGTGCACTTTGTGTAAATTTACACATTATGCTAATTATAGAGAAAAGTAACCAATATATGAAATTTCTAATTGCACATTCAAATAGAGAATCAAAATGTGCATCAAACACATGATATTGATTTTTGACACTTGTACTTTTAAAAAATTTTATGTATTAATTTTTACACTTTTGCACATGTGCAACTTGAAAAGCACTGTGTTAGCACATTAGAAATGTACGGCACAATTTTCACTATCGATTAGCACTTTACAAATATTAATTAGCACATCTGGGCATTGTGCACCAATCGATTAGCACTTTTTTCTACGGTCTTTAGTTACGGGGTGACGGTTGCTATGGATGCGGGAACCGTTACCATGGTTACAACCACCTTGGATCACTGTATCCGCTGCTAAGGAAAAATGTCCTTTGGTTACTGTTGCTATGGTTACCGTCACCAAGTGAACCGGAACGGTTGCTGTCTAGGCTAAGGTGATCATGACCGTTGCTAAGGTGATCGTGACGGTTGCTATGGTGATCGCGACCGTTGCTAGGGCACCAAGGACCAATCAGAAGTGTTTTTAGGTAATCACGACCGTTGCTAGGGAACCAGGAACCAATCAGAAGCGTTGCTAAGGTGATCGCGGTCGTTGCTATGGTAACCGCGACCGTTGCCATGGTAACCGCGCGCGGTAACTGGTTACGTTGCCATGGTAACCGTGGTAACTAGGGATGACCCCCCATGGGGGTCATGTTAGGAGAACATACATTTTTCCCCTACTATCAACCTTCAAATATACCTTATCAGCCATATTATCAATCATCAAATTTACTTCAACAACCATCAAAATTACAATATTAACCTTCAAAAGTACCTTATGGACCATATCATCAACTTAAACGTTTTCTCAAGAAATCCATTTAAAGTTGAAAATACAGTAAAAAATTAGTGACCATAATAATTTGTCAACCCACTGTAATTCAAATTTTATAAATATTTTGAAGTAATCATTTTAAAATAATTATTAAGAACTCTATTGTTGTATTTTAGTAAAAAATAAATAAACATAAATAATTTAGAAAAATCAGAATTAATAATTTATTAATGAAAAGTTTAGAAATATATTTTTATAATTAAGAATTAAATCGAATAATGTAAATATTTTAAAAAATGTTACCATGTGTGATTTAAAAAGTAAGAGATGTGTTTTTATAATTAAGGATTAAAAAATAGCTCGAATGAAAAAAATATAAATTTAAGCAAAATTAATAATTTGCAAAATTATTAAAAGCGCAGTCGAAATAAACATTCTGGAAAACAAATAGTAAAATTCCAAACTTTATGAAATATTTTACGAAATTATAATAAATATGAATTATTTGAAATATCGAGATTTGACGATCACTTAAATTTGTCTCTAATTTTGTTTGATTTAAATATAATATTATTATTTGTTTATTAATAAATATTTTTATGAATTCAAATATCGACATAACTGACATTAGCAAAATCATTTCTTCTATTAACAATATTTTCGTAGATATTATTATTTATTTTATTTTGATCAATCTTTAAAAATATTTAATTTGTACTAAAAACATTCAAAAAAATTAAAGTTAAAGGCAAGTTTCTATTCATATAAGGTGTATTTATTAATGAAAACATTTTGAAACAGTTCAAATTAATTTTTTAACGTTCTTTAATTTTGAAATATTAACTTTGATTTTAACTTTTTCATTTAATTAAAGTCAGATATAATTATTTTCGAAGAATAACACTCATAAAGAATTTTTTTGTAGTGAAAAACAAAATTCTTTGGAGAAGACAACAGATTATAAAAATTCAAAAGACAATGAGAATGTGGATTAAAAAAAAGAAATATGGTCCAAAAATAAAAAGCTTGAAAAAATTAAGAAAATTACTTACCTTGATAGAGCAAATAACCGTTATTGCTAATCAAATGAAAAAATCTAAAGATAAAGGATTAAAAATGGTAAGTCTTTTGAGATTCTTATTAATAACGATAATAATAATAATGTCTCCATTGCGATAGCTTGTCAATGTCCAATGCAACAAAAGTTCATGGCCATATATTTAGATACTTAAATGATCACAACATCACCATGTATTTTCACATTTCTTTTATTTCCAAAAGTTTACATTAACAAAAATATATTATATTTGATGAAAAATGTCAGTATAATAGTGTGGTTAAAGAAAAACTCTATGAAGTGCTTATTTCATAAAAATTTTCGTTTTAAAAAACAGCACCTCTTCAATTCTATAGTGTATGCCTTATTTTTCCATTCTTTTTATTACCTTACTTTATATATATATGTGTGTGTGTGTCCATGGAATTTAGAAACCTCTTTTTGAAGGCCTTCTTCTCAATCAATTTTCTTCAAACTTTGTACACTTGCTCATTCTCGATGACAATAAATAATTATGTAATCATGTGATCAAAAAAATTTTTAAGGTCCCAAAATGGGAAAAAAACGGAAATTTGGGAGTTCCAGAACAATAATAAATGAAAAATATTTACTTATAAATTACAAGTAGTTTTGTTGGGTATTACAATTAAATCTCGCTTTACTCTTTATTTATATTAAACTACTAATCTGACTACAAATGAAACAAAAGGTTTCTTCCAACAATAATATATGAAGAATGAACAAGACCTTTTAATAATAATTTATTCTGCAAACAACAATTGAAGTACAAATATAAATTCAACTCTATCAGTACGCTACAATTCAAAGATCACACTCCGACAGTTACAACAACTTCTTAGTTCGAGCGATGCTAGAATGATTTATTTAAAACTTAATTTCTCCTTTATAGGATACTATTACTTTCTCAATATACATTTTTATTTAAAGTTTAATTTCTCCTTTACAGGATACTAAAAAACTTTTCCTATTATTTCTTTAGTTTAAAAAGAAATAATAATATAAGAACTCAACAAACAAAATTACCACGCATATAATTTAAAGTTAATTTTCTTTTGAGTGATCAAATGAGTAACTGTAACTGAAATAACTATTGCTTATATACTAGTTTTTCATAACCTTGAAAATTGAATAACTAAAACAAATCTCAAAATATTTACAAATATTTTATAAATTTTATTAAAATAACTATTATAATAATCAAAAAATTATTAATTTTAACCAGCAAATTATTTAAAATTTTTTATTAGATTTTAAAATTTAATTTATATTTTTCGGAACCCCAACAGTTTATATTAATTTTTATTGTGTTTTTTTAATTAAAAATTTTTAAATTTTAAAACCTTACCATCCGGCAAGGTAGAGTTCTGTCTGCATAAAGAATGGATATAAAAAATTTAATTTTGTGGTTTACTAGTATATAGATGCAGTCTATTGAAAAAATTATCTTTATACACATCCAGTGGATGCCATCCACATAAATAGTTTTTCATGTTACAGCAACTTATAAAGTAGATATTTTTATTAATCTTGCATGCGTTAGTACACATGTATTTTACAACAATTTGATTCACCACTGTTAAATCTTAAAGTTATCAGCCAAATATGTAAATGGTGATTATAATAAAAAAAAGTTTTTATGAATTTTAAACCTAATACAAAACAGAAACATATGTGCCCAATGTTCAGGGACGGGTCCAGTCTATGATTATAGGGTAAGGACGATTCGGATGGAAACAAAAATAAAAAAGGATAAAACTTCATAAATATACTTAGTATACTTGTTAATTTTTTACCAAACTCTATTTTCTAACAATTTTACTTTCTAATTTTAACTATTAAAATATTTTTTAAAAAATCTATTCCAAAATCTAGATTTGACTTAACTGAATTTTTCAACCAAAATCGTAACTAACCATTTTATTCATGTTATTTAAAAAATATTTCAATAAAACGCTTTCAAGAAAATATTGTCTTTTATATCAAACAGATCTAGAATCTTCATTATAAGGTGATTTTGTGTTTTATATGTTCGTCAAGTATAATTATAATTATGCTACAATAAATTTAGATAGAAGAAAACAAAAAGAAATATGCAAGTATCAGAAAGGAAATTCAAAATGCTCCTTTTAGTAAAAACGCAGCAAACGCAAGATTAGTTGAAAACTTTCAAAACGATCTTAGTAAAGACATCAGTTCTCTTAAAAATGAGTTAGAAAAAGAAAAAATAAACTCGGAAAAAGAACGAATGATGAAAATCCAGAAAGAAATAGAATTGCAGAAACAAAATGAAGAAAGAGAAAAGGAACTTCAAAAAAGGGAAGAAGAGGAAAAACGATTAAAATTAGAGATGGAATCGAAAAGGTAACTGTTGTATGCATATTTTTGAGTAAATATTTCCTTATATTTTAGAAAGAAAGAAGAGGCAAACTTGGCAAAAACGAAAATTACACCATTAACTCCAATCAAACAGCTTCAAGAAGAAACAGAAGAGTATATCAAAGAAATTACTAATGATCAAGAACGAAGAGATAAAGAATTGGCTTTAAGAATTGCCGAAGGAGATCCTGGTGTTATTGATGAAATAATTCGTTCACCAGATTATACTACCCAAGCTAAAAAATCAATTAGTTCATGTGGTGTAACTGAAATGTCTTATGAAGAATTACGTAAAGTTATTAACTCATCTTGTGGTTAGTCAAATTTTTAAATAAATATTGAAATATATTTATTATCTATTGTAAAATAAGATGTAAAGCAGATTGAAGCTTGTCAAGCGGAATTCCATCGTCGAGTGAGTGCTTACAACAATTGGAAATTGAAACAAAAAGAAAAGAAAAATATAAACGCGAACATTTCTAAAAGTCCTAAAAGTGAAGATCTCAAAGGATCGGTCAAATTTGAAAATGTTAAAAGTAATGAAAAAAGTATGAGTACAAAATTCAATTAGAAAATGTGTAATGCATTATCCTAGTAAATCTAAACAATCCTGTTGTGGTTAAAAATAAACCTCAGCGATATTTTGCTCTTCCTTTCAAATCATCGAGTGGTAAAGATACAAACGGAAAATGGTGGGGTCATTTTGATGGGGAATATATAGCTAGACAAATAGAGATCCATGATAAGAATACTCATTTCTTACTAGTGGCCGGTAATTATTTATCATAATTGATAGTTGCCATTTTGAATATTATATATATATATATATATATATATATTGAACCCAATTATATTGCAAAATATTAACTGAAGTATTTGGAATATGTGGTCTTGTAGTTTCTGGCTTTCCTATAGAATATTGCATTTCGTGCTTTTGGATCAGATCTAAAATATGCAATCTATAAGGTTCATAATAATGTTTGGATATATTATCCTTATTATTGCTAGTACTCCGTTTTTGGATTCAGTATTTGTAGGTTCGGTATCTGATACAATTCGTTCTATTTTCCCATTTCCAATGATATGTATTAGCAATTCATCAATGTTAGCTGCTTTTTTATTTGATATGTCTTCAAATTCAAATCATTTTATATCAATACAAACACATATAATATCTCGTGTCAGTCCATAAAGATTTTTATATTTTTCATAACATATTTTAATGTTACATTGCAATTATTCAATGGCATATTTCCGAATATTGTTTAGCAGCTTTTCTTGAGGCTTTTGATAATGAACCTCTAGATGGTAGAATCTGAATTTAGATTATTTCAGGAAATTTTTCCTGATACTTCTTCATAACAGCAATTGTTTGTGATATTGAAAGTTTGGAAAACTGTGGGGGGAGAAGAGCCGTTCGGAATCACAGAAAAATTAAATAAAAATAATCACATAAATTTAAATAATCACATAAAAAAAATAAAAATTAAAAATAAATTACTTTCATTTAATTAATGAAAGGTGAACTTCGACGCAAATGATTATGATCCTCCAAACATTCGTTATTTAAAACAGTTATCCGAAAAACTAATTCTAATATGATCCATTTGGATGATAAACTGTTGGGTAGACTAAATGAGTGTCGTGACACAACTGATGAAGTTGAAACATGGATATCAAAAGGTCATATGATGTCTTCCTGGGGTCGAGCTAATGAACTTATCATCTGTATGAGTTATTTAATGAAAATAATCAAAGAAAAATTTTGTTATCATAGCTATAAACCTGTAAAAGTGTAATATCTAATAGACGCAGATCATCTCAATCATGTAACTTGTCGTAACAAACGTTTTAATCGTCCTGTAATATCCAACAAAATGTATCTCCATTCTACACAGCTGTCGTGGGGAGAGAATTATTAAATCGACACTTCCCTGATTTCTGGGTCGGCCAACCAGACTTTACTCATGACAAGCAAGAAGCCCTAACTTAGCCTCAAGTGATAACGCTGTCTGAGGTATGATGCAACTAAAAATTGTGAGTCGAAAATTCGATTCATTCGATCATTGGAAAGATGTCGTTCAGCTAGAAATCTTAACATTTCAAGAGAACTTATGACGATCAATGAATTATCGGATATTTTACAGAATCGATCTTTGTATTCAGAACTACGGTCTTCAAGTAGATCCCTTTTACATATAATGTTATATTTTATGTTTTTTTTTCAAATGGATGCATTTCGGTTTAATTTTAAATATATATTTATTTTTAAAAAAATAAACTTCTGATAATTTAGGAATTAAACTGAGATGTGATTAGATTTGAATTAAAATTAAACTGAATATCTACTCTTCATATATAAGTTAATGTGATTTAAATTGTAGGTATAGATGATTTGGCAATGTGTGACTTACCTCTGTCAGCAACTGGTTTGTTGACTCGTAAAGGAGTAGAAGTCACAGAAAAGGAATTCGAGGATTTATGGGCAAAGTTTGGTGGAATAGAATTACTTAGAATTGTTTCCAAAGAAATCTCATCAAGTTATTTAAAGTCGAAATACGTGAAAAAATAAAAAAATATTTGATACTTTATAGTTTAAATTAAAACACTAACCTAAAACCGATCTGTAATTTTTTGCACTTTCTTTTAATAAAATGTTCTGTCTTTATGCTTTATATTTCTTTAATATTTTATTTTACTACACAAAGCAATATAACAAAATTTCGTTTAAATATACGTAAATCATTACAAATTATAAATTCAATTCAAATTCTTTTGTTTCTCTTAAATTTAAAGACTTTTAAAAAAATATTATTTCTACTACAATCAATTTTTATTTATTTATTATTTCCTGAATAGTGTAATGTATACTCTTAGTCTTATGGTACAAACTGTTTAATTTAAAAAACATTTTATTTTGGACTAATTTTTAATAAAAATTACGAAATTAAATATATTGTTAAGTGATGTTTTGACGCTTTGGCATTTCGTTGCAAATATTTTGGTAAAAATGTCAAGATTGTACAAAAACTTCGTACAAAAAATCATACAATTGACAAAAAAAATTAAAAAAAAGATTAGGGAACTTTTTAAAGACAATAAAAATACATGAATTGATGTAAGAACTTCATTAAATAAAAAATATAAGAATGCTAATTAAATGACAGAACAAGCAGAGGATTATTAAATAGCTTTTATTAAAAGTAGAAATCAGAGCACATTTTCCCCTTCTTTTTATATACTTGCTTTCGTGTCATCTTGTCCCATTTCCAGCATCATTTTGTAATTTTAACCTACTTCCCATGATGCTATGGAATTGAAATTTTCAAGGTAGTTGTATTTTGATATAACGTATCGATTGAACAATCTTTTCAAGTGCTTTGTTACCACCCGATCAAACAAAAAGTAATAAAACAAATTATATCACAATTTTTATCTCACCAATCGATAAAAATCGACAAGAAAAATTCGTTTTTAGTGCACTCTATCGAAAAAAGGGTTTTTAAAATTGTTTTTCAATGTGTTATATTATTTCATTACACACTGAAGATGATATTAGGTTGGTCGAAAAAATAATGGCGGTTTTGGGACACAAACTTCAAAGACGTGCAAATTCACAGAAACAAAAGTTTATTAATCAAAGTATGAACCGTTGGCATCAATACATTTTTACCAACGAGAAACAAGTTGTTTTATTCTATCAGCATAAAATGCATCGGTTCTCGAAGCGACGAATTCTTGGAAGACATTTTGAGCATCATTTTGGTTTTTGAAAATTTTTTCACGTAGGAAGTTATACAAATGCCTGAAAAAGTAGACGTCCGTTTGCGAGAGGTCTGGTGAATATGGTGGATGAAGCAGGGTTTCATAGCCCAACTCATTAAGCTTTTGAAATATGAGGTCTAGCGTTATCATGAAGAAGGATGGGACTTTTTCGATTGACCAATCCCGGACAAAGGGTTTTCAATTTTTTTGCTGGACAGGAATCCGTGTCTCCATGTTTTGGAAAGAGAAGAATTGTCTTTCAATTTATCATTTAAAGCACTCAGAGATTCTCCTCGTAGAATTACATCGTTAATTCTTTTCACCCTAATTCATTGAATATCATTCAAATTAGAATTAATTTGATTAAAGCTTATTGGTGTTCGGGTGTAAACAGAAAATTAGTTCAAACTCGAATAGTCGAAGAACATTTTCCTTGGAGACTTTCTCGAAAACAGTATTAACACCAAAACCTATCTGTTCGTGAAAACGACACACGTTAACGAGAGTATTCAGATTTGTTGCATCTAATTTGTCAAAATAATTCAGAAAAATGTACACCGCCGACCAATTATTGGCTGTTATGATTTTATTTATTTTTTTAAGAAGTCACTGGAATCTCTACACGATACGTTTATATTATCTTTCTCTTGAAATTCCAATTTGTATAAGATCTCATTATATAATTTTTTAGTTTTTTTTAAATTCATTTAAACACTGACAAATTCTCTTTTTTTTAAATTGATTTAATTGTTTTAAAATTTTTTATTCCAACTTTCATTCAAAATTTAACTCACTTTTTTTAACCGAAATTGTTTTATTGTGACAAAATTTACATTTTTTAAAGACACACATGCACACCCAATTCACCAATCATCACAAACATGCACACGACATTCCTGCACACACGTAATCATATTGGCAGAGTGAGTTAACCAAAAAAAGGAGGCTCACCATTTAATTTAAAATTTCCTCGAATTAATCTCTCACATAATTACACATTAGTCAAACCATCGATTGATTTTGAAAATTATTTACGCATATATGTCGTTAATAATTCTTTTGAGGCGCTTGAATTTTTTAATTCACTCGAATCAATAGATCGATGAGTAACAAATCGGAATCGGTGTCTATTTTCTGTCGACAGAAACCGTTAAATGATTAAAATATCTAGCCGTGTATCATTAAGAAATTGATGAATCTATTCGCGGATTCAAGGAAATAAATTCTGAACAAGATGTGATTGTTGACAATTATAGAAATATGAAAGAAAACAGCGATCAAATAAATCAATTCACTCATTTCTTTTGTTGTTTCTTTTTTAATATATTGCTTTTTTTAATTTAATTTATTTTATTTATTTAAACTTTTTTAATTATTTTCTTTTATATAATTTATTAATTTAATTATATATTTTATTTATGAATTCCTGAAACTGGCAAAAATGTTCGGTCAAATCAGCAATTCTCCGCTCCATATGCATTTCATCAATTTCATGACAATACCTCTCCTGGATTCAAGAAACTAGTGGATGATTCCAGCATCACACCACCAAACTGTCACCATAACCTTACGGGGTGTTAGTTTCGGTTTTGGAAAGTGTTTCGGTACTTCATCTTTGTCCAACCACTGTGAAGATCGACGTCGGTTATCATAAAGGATCCATTTCTCATCACAGGTAACAATACGATAAAGAAATGGATCGTTTTTATTGCGAAGATGATTGACAGAACAAATTTCATAGCGTCGGTTCTTTTGATTTTCATTCAAATCATGTGGAACCCATTTATCAAGTTTCTTGATTTTTCCAAGTTGTTTTCACCAAGTTGTTTTCACTTAGTTGTTTTCACCAAGTTGTTTAAACTTATATACATATCAACGTAGATAAACAAAGTATAAAGCTCAAAAACCACCATTATTTTTCAATGATCCAGGACTGTTGAATGACTAATGCCCAACCCATCTGCAAGTTCTCTGATTGTTGTACGGGGATCTGTTTCCACCATTGTCCTCAAATTGTCGTTCTTCACAGCAACTGGACGACCACGACCTTTTTCATCTGCAAGGTTTTCATCTCCATCAGAAAATTTTCGGAACCATCGTTGCACTGTGCGCTCAGAAGCTGTTCCCTAGCCAAACGCTTTATTGATATTGCGAGCCATTTCTGCTGCTTCCGACCCAGTTTAAATTCGTACAAGAAAATTGCTCGAATTTTAATTTTTTCCATTATTAATTTAGCACCGTAAATATTCTAAAAAATAACAGCAATATGTTAATAATGGCTATAGGAATATACAGCTAGGCATAAGATTTCAAATAATATCTAACACTAATGCATTTAAACTTATATACATATCAACGTAGATAAACAAAGTATAAAGCTCAAAAACCACCATTATTTTTCGACCAACCTAATATATTAATTTATTTATATGATGAAAAACGTCTGTTTTGGAATAAATATAATAATAAAGGGTTTTTTTTAAAAACCTGTAATTTGATTTTATGTATGTTGAACAAAAAATTTTGTTATTCCAAAACACTGCTCATCATAAACCAAGATTCATCTTGGTCCTGAGAAATTTATAAACATTTCTAATTGTTTTCGCTTTCCTTCGATTAGTTGATTAATTTTATTTAAGTAAGAAGAAATTGGTGGAAACACTTCCCATGTTATAAATATCATAATAATTATTATATAAATATCTGGATGGGCCTAAAGATGCGACCTGACCCGTCCCGGCAGTAAACATTACCGACATAAAATTCGGTTTGACTGGTCGCCGGTTCGACAGTTCCACTCGTGGGNNNNGACCAAAGCGGGCCAAATATCTGCAGTGATTATTTTCTTCGCATTTCGTTTCATGTGAATTATCGAATGACTGGCGTTTCCGTCCGTTGACAGAAGAACGGGATCGTTGAATCGGAACACAGTCGAATCGAATTGGTGAATGCATTTCGCCAAATCACAAAAGATGCAATCAGTCATTGAAGAAACACCGGTTAATGATTCTCGTGGATTTGATTTTTTGTTTGTGAAAATCATTTTAGAAAATCTTTCGGTTTAATGTGAAACCAGAACGAACGAATTTAACTTTAAAAGAAATTAAGTCGAAAAAGCATTTTTTTAAAGTTTTATTTAATTACTTAAATCATTAAAACAATATCGTTTTTTTTATTATGGAATAATTTTTACACGAAAATTAACTTTTTTTATATTGAAAGAAAGTAAAATATTTTAACACAAAAAAAATATTTATTTTACAATGAGTATTTTTGTTGTGTTTTTTGTTTTTCCACAATTTCCAAGGCAGTGGCATTCATACCATAACCCTACTATAAGAACTATTTTACATATATCTATTTTATTTGTAACAGAATTGCACCTCAGGGTAATTTAAAAAAATACTATATCGATGATGTAGTTCCCTAATTATTTAGGAAATATAGTTAAAATTTTTAATAAAAATTTCTGTATCTATGTGAGCATATGTTTTCTTTTCTATTTAATGGAGTATTCGGGGAGGTATTATATAATTTTCGTATGGAGGTACAACATTCCGTGCATAGTGACATTGCGTCATGCGGGAAAATAATGTAAGGCGGTAAATTTTAAAAATTAACTGCTGGAATCACTGACTGTAACCAAACTGAAATTCACTGTAATCAATCACCTATTACTACAATTCAAAAGTCGCTAAAATTGTGGTAATTCATCGAAATCATATGAACATATAATTAGCCACACAATAAGTAAATTAAGGTTGTTGGGAGAGTTGCTGAGTTCATAAAATTTTTGAATTTACAATCTTATAAAATTAATAATTAAACAATTACATTCCGTAAAATATTGTTATTGTTGCGGCAGCAGTGCAGTGGAAGCACTTTTTTTTATTCGCCTTCGAAATGGATAGAGGACGTTCGTTATCCTCTTTATCATCATTATTATTTAGTTCATTATTATTTTTATTATCATTTATATTTATATTAACATTTTTATTTTTATTATTCTTATCTTTATTATCATTTTTACTTTTATTATTTTTACTTTTATTAACATTTTTATTTTATTATTTTTATTTTTATTATTCTTATTATTATTCTTATCTTTATTATCATTTTTACTTTTATTATTTTTATTTTTATTAACATTTTTATTTTATTATTTTTATTTTTACTATTATTATTATTATCTAGATTTAAATATCTATATACATAATAATAATACAAATATATATATATATATATATATATATATATATATATATTCGTCACCTTCAATCAGCATGCAGTCAATCACGTATCGATCGAAGTTCCCGTCCCATATGTCATTAATTGTATGAACGCGCTGACTGACTTGGGAATATTTGCCTATATTTCTGAACACTTGATCTCCACTCTGCAAATTGAGGTAGGTATCGAATGGCGATGCCAGCAGAAATCGTGTCTATAAAGTCAAGGAACTCTTAACGATTATTTCATTCACGATCACAAAATCGTCGATAACGTTCTCTAAGATCCGATTGTATACGTAGATCAGAACACAATTACCAATTTTATCCAATATTTTATTGGAAAAGCACTTGATCATCGTTTAACAAGAAATAATTAAAATTAATTTTAAGGAAATTAAAATTTCAATCGATTCGTAAATATTTTATGTTCCGCACGACATTCAGGTTGCCCCGAGAATCGGACGGATGCAGCAGGGTTGCACAGGGAAACTTTCTCGTTCTAAGTTCCTGATTATTACCATAATCGACACTAAAACCTAATTTCTGAACTTGTCTAAATACCGCTTGGCAGAAATGAAAATTGTTTTGATGAATCACTGTTTTGGAATTCGCTGTTTTGAGAATTCGCTGTTTTGTAATTCTCTGTTTTGATGATTCGCTGTTTTGACATTCGCTGTTTTGTAATTCGCTGTTTTCAGGTATAACCGTTTAGTATGTTGTTTTAGGATTGTGTTTCTCCCACCCAGATGGAAGATTGATATTTTAAATATTTTAAAACGTCGGGTTGTTTAATCAATTATTAAAATTTAAATAATCACTTTAAAA
>MQRK01228140.1:45533-73836 GCA_001938485.1 Girardia tigrina
ATTTAAATAATCACTTTAAAATTAAACTAATATTTCATAAAAAATATTTTAATAATATTTTCTTAAAATAAATAAAAATTATTTTAAATTTAAATTATAAATAATTTTTGTAATAATTAAATTGTATTTTAAATTTGTTTGAAAAATAAGAGGCTAAAGAATATTATTAAAGATTAGCAATCAAGAACGATGACGAGCTACACATTAATATTTTTAATATTTTATATATTTTATATAAAAACTTTTGTATTAATTTACCTTTCTTTGGCTTTAAAAACTAAATAATAATAAAATATTTGGGCAAAGTGCAAATTTAAACTTACTCCTCATCTAGAGTTTGAAAGCGAGTGATTGTGATAGAATGTTTTGTATACAATTTGAGAGCATTTTGTGAACTTTCTTAATTCTTTTCTTCTGAAACTCTAAATAGACAATCGTGTTTGGCGATAATATTACTGGAACACTGATGAGATACGCCATTTGTCCATAGGTAATTTTGAGAAAGATATAATTTTTGAGGAGCATTTCAGCGATTAATAAATGCTTCTCTAATTTAACTAGCTCAAGAGGAGTTTTATTGTCATTATTGTTTGATTCGAGAATACAATGTCTTTTGAGCAACAATTTAACTATTTCTATATATCCATTTTTACAAGCAATATGAATTGGTGTATCACCATTATTGTTTTGTATGTCTACATTACATTTCTTATCAAGAAGTAATTTAACTATTTCTACATTTTCATTTTCACAAGCATTATAAATTGGTGCCTCACCATAATTGTTTTGTACATCTACTCTACAATTCTTATCAAGAAGTTTACTTATTTCTTTACTTATATTCCAACAAGCAAAATAAATTGGTGTGTCAGCATTTTTGTCTGTTACATCTACATTACAATTCTTATCGAGAAGTAATTTAACTACATCTAAATTATTTTCTTGACAAGCGATAGAAATTGGTGCATCGCCATATCATTGCAAAGTAAATTATTGCAATGTAATCATAATAAATAATATTCAGCTAACGGATAAATTATAGAACGACTTTTGAAAATAGGATGATATATTTTGTAATAAAATCTAAAATTAAAATGAATCTGTAAAAGAAATTATTTTGATATATTTAAAAAATATAAAAAATTAATTTAAAACAATGTTTTAATAATATTTAATGAAAATATATATTATTTATATTAGTAAAAACAAAAATTGTAAAAATTAAAATAAACTTTTTAAAAATATTTGTTTTATACATTTAAAATGAATAAATAAAAATTTTCATTTTTAAAATAATTATTCACAAAATATGTTTTATGTAAAAATATTATTGTATCTTTTTTGAATTTTAAGTTTAAAAAAGTATCTATCATTTAATAATAAAATAAACATAAATTAATGTATTTAATATAAAAATTATGATATCTATTATTTTTTAATTTAATAATAACTATGCGTTATATTTTTAGAATAAAAAAGTACAAAAATAGAGATTAAAATTTATGATAATATTTGAAATTTATTATTTTTTGCTATAATCATATAAATGTTATGCAGTATATTTTTTTAATTAAATTAATGAATACTTTATTGTCTCTTCATTGAGAACATTTAAGTAGTGTAAAAACAAAGAAATAAGTTTTTTTATTTGTATGACAATATTCTAATTTAAATTTAAAATATATTTTCGTAATATAATTGAAATAAATTATTATTTAAAAAAAATACTTTTTAAAAATAATAAAAATGAGATTTAAAATAATTTGTATTATTTTAATTGATTATAAATAAAAATGCTTTAATGATTTAGAGTATGAAATATTATTTACGATATATAAATTAGAAATCGAATTAAAATTATTCTTAATTTTGAGTTTTAAAATATTTAATCATGATTTAAAAAATAGTATTGACAATTATGACCAACGAACCATATTAAATATTTTGAAAAGTGTATTATAAATAAATGATTATGATTTAATGGCTTTAATATATTTTGGTAAATGTTTTTGTAAATTGCAATGTTTTAAGTGATATTAATTGAAACTTCATTTTTCCATTTTTTTCATTTTACTATTTTTTTCTTCCTAAAAAATGAATATTGATCAAATAAATGAAAGATTAAAACATTTTATATTTTATAAAATAATAGAAATGAGTATCATAAAAAAGCAGCTGCATTTCAAAATGAAGGGATCCCATTTAAAAATTTTGTCGATCAAATTGAGAAACCTATAATTAATGTAGCTGAAAATAAAAAAGTGATTACTATAGAAGGTTATTTAACTAAAAAAAGCACTTGAAATAGAAGGTGATAAAAAAATAATGGCAATTGAACGACTTAAAGATGAAACAGACATACAAAATAATACTAATAATATTGTTGGGTTAATCTGATGTTTTAAATATTTATAAAAAACCTCAATTGATTTTATAAAAAATATATTTTTATGTACAGTTTAATTACAAGAAAAATAATGTTGGGGTATTAGAGTGATCGAACTTTATTAAAATGAAAATTAAAAAGTCGATAAGTATTTTACAATTATTTATTAAAAATTAAATCGATTTAAAAATTACTGGAAGAGAGTAACGTGTGAGGCCTCATTAATAAGATCCATGGATCAAAAAATTAATATTCAAGCTTCACATTCAATTTTTCTGTTAAACATTTTCAAATAGTACATTTATTACATAATCATCATTCTCATATACAAGCTACAAAACTAATGTTAATTTAGTCTGAAGATGGCGGGTAATCAACCGATATTAATAAAAATAAATTTTTATTTATTTTCATAATACACTTTTCAAAATATTTAATATGGTTCGTTGGTCATAATTGTCAATACTATTTTTTAAATCATGATTAAATTTTTTAAAACTCAAAATTAAGAATAATTTTAATTCGATTTCTAATTTATTTATCGTAAATAATATTTTATACTCTAAATCATTAAAGCATTTTAATTTATAATCAATTAAAATAATACAAATTATTTTAAATCTCATTTTTATTATTTTAAAAAATATCTTTTTTTAAATAATAATTTATTTCAATTATATTACGAAAATATATTTTAAATTTAAATTAGAATATTGCCATACAAATAAAAAAAACTTATTTCATTGTTTTAACACTACTTAAATGTTCTCAATGAAGAGACAATAAAATATTCATTAATTTAATTAAAAAATATACTGCATAACATTTATATGATTATAGCAAAAAATAATAAATTTCAAATATTATCATAAATTTTAATCTCTATTTTTGTACTTTTTTATTCTAAAAATATAACGCATAGTTATTATTAAATTAAAAAATAATAGATATCATAATTTTTATATTAAATACATTAATTTATGTTTATTTTATTATTAAATGATAGATACTTTTTTAAACTTAAAATTCAAAAAAGATACAATAATATTTTTACATAAAACATATTTTGTGAATAATTATTTTAAAAATGAAAATTTTTATTTATTCATTTTAAATGTATA
Source organism: Girardia tigrina (assembly GCA_001938485.1). Classification (NCBI taxonomy): domain Eukaryota; kingdom Metazoa; phylum Platyhelminthes; order Tricladida; family Dugesiidae; genus Girardia; species Girardia tigrina. The sequence goes on from MQRK01228140.1 coordinate 49,041, forward strand.
AAACAAATATTTTTAAAAAGTTTATTTTAATTTTTACAATTTTTGTTTTTACTAATATAAATAATATATATTTTCATTAAATATTATTAAAACATTGTTTTAAATTTATTTTTTATATTTTTTAAATATATAAAAATAATTTCTTTCACAGATTCATTTTATTTTTAGATTTTATTACAAAATATATCATCCTATTTTCAAAAGTCGTTCTATAATTTATCCGGTAGCTGAATATAATATATTACGATTACATTGCAATAATTTAAATCGATTTGAGTAGTCATTATCCTTTATATCATATAAAATAACAGAATATTTCTATTAATATTTTCCAATAATCAATAGTATCTCGTTTGAGAAATAAGAGAATGCAAAGAACTGATTTAAGATCAAGATCTGTTTTCATTTTAATAATATATTTAAATTATTTTTTAAAATTAATTGCGAAAAAAACATTTTTACCTTTATTATCATTACATATTAATTTATTACATCGATGATTAAAGTTTTCTAAAAAATAAATCTTGTAAAATATAGAATTGTACAAGTGTGATAAAAAACTATATTATTGAAAATATTTTTTAAGGGTACCATTTAAAAATAATTTAGGTTTTAAAAGCCAATCAAATTTGATCGAAATATAATTTTATTATTTAATAGTCTCTTGAAAACAATATTATTCACAAATTATAACTATTCACAATGTTTGTAAAGTTTTTAAAATCAGAGAAGACGAAATGTAATTATTCATCAATACATTTTGCTTGTACGAAAGGACAAAAGGAAATGGTAAAATTACTTCTTGATAAGAATTGTAATGTCGACGAACAAAATGTACTAGGTAAGGCACCAATTCATATTGCTTGTCAAAAAAATAATGTAGAAATAATTAAATTACTTCTCGATAAGAATTGTAATGTAGACTTAACAGACAAAAATGATAACACACCAATTCATATCGCTTGCCAAAATGAAAATGTAGAAATAATTAAATTACTTCTCGATAAGAATTGTAATGTAGACTTAACAGACAAAAATGATAACACACCAATTCATATCGCTTGCCAAAATGAAAATGTAGAAATAATTAAATTACTTCTCGCTAAGAATTGTAATGTAGATGTAACAGACAAAAATGATAACACACCAATTCATATTGCTTGTTGGAAGGGAAAAAAAGAAATAATTAAACTTCTTTTTGATAAGAGTTGTAGTGTAGACGTACAAAACAAATATGGCGATGCACCAATTCGTATAGCTTGTGAAAATGAAAATGTAGAAATAGTTAAATTACTTCTCGATAAGAATTGTAATGTAGATGTAACAGACAAAAATGATAACACACCAATTCATATCGCTTGTCGAAATGAAAATGTAGAAATAATTAAATTACTTCTCGATAAGAATTGTAATGTTGATGTAACAGACAAAAATGCTGAGACACCAATTCATTTTGCATGCTGGAATGGAAATAAAGAAATAATTAAACTTCTTCTTGATAAGAGTTGTAAAGTAGACGTACAAAACAAAAATGGCGATGCACCAATTCATATCGCTTTTCAAAAAAATAATTTAGATGTAGTTAAATTACTTCTCGATAAGAATTGTAATGTAGATGTAACAGACAAAAATACTGACACACCAATTCATATCGCTTGTCGAAATAAAAATGTAGAAATAGTTAAATTACTTCTCGATAAGAATTGTAATGTGGATGTAACAGACAAAAATACTGACACACCAATTCATTTTGCTTGTTGGAATGGAAATAAAGAAATAATTAAACTTCTTCTTGATAAGAGTTGTAAGGTAGACGTACAAAACAAATATGGCGATGCACCAATTCATTTCGCTTGTCAAAAAAATAATTTAGATGTAGTTAAATTACTTCTCGGAAAGAATTGTAATGTAGATGTAACAGACAAAAATGCTGACACACCAATTAATTTTGCATGTTGGAATGGAAGTAAAGAAATAATTAAACTTCTTCTTGATAAGAATTGTAGAGTACATGTACAAAACAATTATGGCGAGGCGCCAATTCATATAGCTTGTGAAAATGAAAATGTAGAAATAGTTAAATTACTTCTCGATAAGAATTGTAATGTAGATGTAACAGACAAAAATGATAACACACCAATTCATATTGCTTGTCGAAATAAAAATGTAGAAATAGTTAAATTACTTCTCGATAAGAATTGTAATGTAGATGTAAAAAGCAGATATAGTGACACACCAATTCATATCGCTTGTCGAAATGAAAATGTAGAAATAATTAAATTACTTCTCGCTAAGAATTGTAATGTAGATGTAACAGACAAAAATGATAACACACCAATTCATATTGCTTGTCGAAATAAAAATGTAGAAATAGTTAAATTACTTCTCGATAAGAATTGTAATGTAGATGTAAAAAGCAGATATAGTGACACACCAATTCATATCGCTTGTCGAAATGAAAATGTAGAAATAATTAAATTACTTCTCGATAAGAATTGTAATGTTGATGTAACAGACAAAGATGCTGAGACACCAATTCATTTTGCATGCTGGAATGGAAATAAAGAAATAATTAAACTTCTTCTTGATAAGAGTTGTAAAGTAGACGTACAAAACAAAGATGGCGATGCACCAATTCATATCGCTTTTCAAAAAAATAATTTAGATGTAGTTAAATTACTTCTCGATAAGAATTGTAATGTAGATGTAACAGACAAAAATGCTGACACACCAAATCATTTTGCTTGTTGGAATGGAAATAAAGAAATAATTAAAGTTCTTCTTGATAAGAGTTGTAGTGTAGACGTACAAAACAAAGATGGCGATGCACCAATTCATATCGCTTGTCAAAAAAATAATTTAGATGTAGTTAAATTGCTTCTAGATAAGAATTGTAATGTAGATGTAACAGACAAAAATACTAATACACCAATTCATATCGCTTGCCAAAATGAAAATGTAGAAATACTTAAATTACTTCTCAATAAGAATTGTAATGTAGATGTAACAGACAAAAATGATAACACACCAATTTTTATGGCTTGTTGGAAGGGAAATAAAGAAATAATTGAACTTCTTCTTGATAAGAGTTGTAAAGTAGACGTACGAAACAAAAATGGCGATGCACCAATTCATATCGCTTTTCAAAAAAATAATTTAGATGTAGTTAAATTACTTCTCGATAAAAATTGTAATGTAGATGTAACAGACAAAAATGATAACACACCAATTCATATTGCTTGTCGAAATGAAAATTTAGAGATAGTTAAATTACTTCTCGATAAGAATTGTAATGTAGATGTAAAAAGCAGATATAGTGACACACCAATTCATATCGCTTGTCGAAATGAAAATGTAGAAATAGTTAAATTACTTCTTGATAAGAAATGTAATGTAGACATACAAAACAATAATGGTGATACACCAATTCATATTGCTTGTAAAAATGGATATATAGAAATAGTTAAATTGTTGCTCAAAAGACATTGTATTCTCGAATCAAACAATAATGACATTAAAACTCCTCTTGAGCTAGTTAAATTAGAGAAGCATTTATTAATCGCTGAAATTCTCCTCAAAAAGAATATCTTTCTCAAAATTACCAATTCACAAATGGCATATCTCACCAATGTTCCACTAAGATTATCACCAAACACGATTGTCTATTTAGAGTTTCAGAAGCTTTCTTCTTTGGATAAATCACAACTGTGTAGAAATATTCAAGATTTGGCTTTGAAATGGTACATGGATAACAAAAATAGTTTTCTAAATCTTTATGTTATGCATTTCAAAAAGCAAAAAAATATTGTACTCTTGAAACAGTATAATAAATTATTTGCATTAATGGGTCCGATGGAACGAAATTGTTTGGAGGAGCCTTACCAAAGCATCAAAAAACACAGATATCGTTTTGCTAAGCGACATCATTTTCTGACAAAAAATAAGAAAATAAGTATCAAAATATCAGAAAAGATGTGTACTGTTTGCTATACTGAATCAGTCAAAATAAGAATAGATTGTGGTCACATATTTTGTGACAGTTGTTCAAGAAGTCTCAATAAATGTCCTGTGTGCAATTATTCGTTACAGAGTAAAAACAATTTTATTGAGATTAATATATAATTTTCAATAAGGATTGACAAACAACGGTGTCACAAACCTCTGATAACTTACGTTGGAACATCCAGTGTGATAATCGATCATCTGAAAACGTTTTTCTATTCATTCAGTTTTTGTGTTTAAATATTAACTTATTTGTGTGTAATACTTGAAACTCTCATTGTGTTTGAAAATTGTGAATAAATAAATTTCTATTTCTTTTAATTTCAAATGTTAAATTAAAGAATTTATTGAATGAAGATTGTTTATCCCAATCAATCGTGAAGAATAATTAGTTTATATTATAGTTTTTAAATAGTTTATAATAAATTTAAATTAATTTGAATAATTAAATTAATTATTTAAAATCATTTATAATATTTAAAATAAGTATTTCAAATAATAAATAAATGTGATTAGGTATTTTTTTGCTTATTTTATTGGCTTTTTGTGAATGTCTGGTAAGTGTATGTGTGTATTGTGTGTATGATATATTAATAATTGATTGATTGAAAGTGTGTGTGTTATGTGAGTGATAATTTTGTTATTGTGAATTGTTATCACACTTTAAATCAATTTTTTAAAAGACAATTTAAATCAGTTTGTAAAAAGAGAATTTGTCAATTTAAAAAAATAAATAAAGGAATTTAAAAAAGTTGTCAGTGTTCAAATGAATTTAAAAAAAAGATGAAAAATTATATAGTGAGATCTTATACATAATTGGAATTTCAAGAGAAAGATAATAAAAACGTATCGTGTCGAGATTCCTTTGACTTCTTAAAAAAATTAAATAAAATCATTAGAGCCAAAAATTGGTTGGCGGTATACATTTTTCTGAATTCTTTTGATAAATTACGAAAATTTGATGCAACAAATCTGGATACTCTCGTTAACGTGGGTCGTTTTCCAGAACAGAGTAGTTTTGGTGTTAATATTATCACTATACTGATTTCAAGAATGACTCCAAGGAAAATGTTCTCCGACTATTCGAGTTTGAACTTATTTTCTGTTTACACCCGAACACCAAATAAGCTTTAATCAAATTAATACTAATTTGAATGTGTTGCGTTAGAATCAAACTTTAATATAAAACATATAACATAAAATTTGAGTATCGATTTAAACAAAATAATCAAAAGATCGCAAAACACATAAAGATAGAGAATTCACATGAAAATATAAGAATTACAATAAATAAATAATAAATAGCGCAAGAATAAACACAAAATGATACAAAAAACATAAATATCGATAGAAAAATGAATATTTACGAGACAATAATCGACAAAACCGGAATAATAAACGAAATCAAACAGGAAAAAATCCGACAAAATTATTATAAAATCTAGAATAATTTTACGAACAAAACAAAATAAAAATTACGAAAATCCATTAAGAATTCGCAGAGAAATAGCAAAATTGAAGTAAAAATAATAAATAATAAATCAATAAATAACGATTAATGAACGGATTTGGATGAAATAAACAAATAAAATAGTCGGAAAAAATCACTAAAATACTCGTAAAATACCAAAAGATAATAAAAGATAATAACCACATCGAAAAACGAGAGAAAATAGCAAGTAAATACATAAATTGGAACATCGCCAAATAAGGAAGTAACGATGAAAATCTCACAAAATGAAGACGAAAAATTCATAAAATAATCGGAAAATCAAGGAAAAATCAGCAAGATACAAAAACACCGCAATCAACACTAATCGACAAAGATTTCGAAAGAAAATAATTAAAAATTAATAAAATTGTATTTTACTGTAATACTGTGATCAAAAAACGCAAATCTGAATGTAAATCGATCGATAAAAACGGAAAAAAATCGTAAAAATTATGATAAAAATTATGCGATAGAAATCATGAAAAAAAGCGCAGTGAAAATAGAAAAATACAAAAAGAAACATAAAAAATCAATTAAATCGAAAATCATTCAAAATAATCAATCAATGAGTCCAATATTATGCGGACGCCACTGAAACAGATTCCAATCGATTTAGAGTAACGTAAAAAGCTGCAAAAACGCAATAATGATAAATATCCATCGAAGCCGCAATAAATTATAAATTGAAAATATATCAAACAGAATGAATTAGATGTGGTAAAAATCTGAAAAAAATTCAAACAATCAGGAATAAACAGATTAACGGAAATAATCGAACTCCGCATGAAAATCCGACTGAAATCGTTGTGAAAAATAAAATCCGACGAAATCACGCCCATAACGAATATCGGCCAAATTAGAAGATAATTCGAAACTCATAATCAATTAACGTGAGGATCACTGAAAAACACAATTACCAAAAATCCTGAAAGGTAAAATCAAAAGTTTCAGACAAAAATCAAAATTTCAATCAAAAATCAGAAAAAGTTAAAATCAAATTTAAATGAATGTATCAATAAAATAAAGTCCTCACTCTCCTCTGGATCGTCGCAGAGGCAGGCCTTTACATTATGCCGGCTCCAGGAGGTAAAAAACGAAATAAAATATATGAAAGATAAAGGTCATTCAAAAAATGTAAATTTCACTCACTTTGAAACGGAATTTCCGCATTGGATTTTGAGTGCGCGCGCGGAGCATCGTCACTGACATAATGCAATTGATCCGAATAAACAATGATGCTCTGAAGGTCCGGAAAAAGGCTGAAAAGATTATCAAAATTAGTAAAATTAAAACAAAACAAATGTACTTACCGGATTAATCATCGATCCAAAATTTTCTAAATTTTTTAATTCTAGAAAGTCCAAAAATGGAACTGACATGTTCCAATCAAAATTTGTCGTACGATTCCAAAACGTACGTGGACCAATTAAGAATTAACACGCGACAATTTTAGACTGAAATCCCAGTATAAATACTGAACAGTTTTAGACAAAAATCAGACTTAAAAATCAGAATAAAAAATTGAGAACGAAAATAGAATAGTTTTGAGAATAAAAAATTGAATATTTTTGAGAACAAAAACTAGACAATTTTTAAAGACAATTCTTGGTATTGTTAAAATTTTCGCGTCCGAGAGAGAAAGTAATGGATTACTCTCTCTCTCTGGTCCCGAATTTTTAATTTTTATCCCTACAAACGGTCGGTCATCCGCTTTTTTATGTTTTTATTTTTATGTTAAATCGTTTTACTGCACAATTATAAATATTTCATAACCATTTATTTTATGTTAATATTTTTTTTGATGATCAATTTCAGCTCGAATACCCTCGGGTAGGATAACGTTTAAAATCATTTTATTCAAAATGAAATTCTTGAAGGCTGGTTCCGGCATGCGTGTTAGCGCGGCCAGTATAAGTCCCCGGATTATGAAGCCTCTGAGCGATATAAAAACTCAAGAATTCATACCGGAAGGCAGTTTCGGAATCCGACTGCAAATCTGTTTGACCGCTTACGTAGAATAGGGATTAAATAATTAATCAACAACTCGTATTATAACTGTTATAATTTTAGATGATACAACAGATAGAACTGCTGGAAGCTAAGCGAACAATTGAGAAATTGCAGCAAGAAAATAAAATGTTAAAGAGAGTCAGGGCGACAGATCGCAAAGAAATACTGAACCTGCGAGATAGCGTAGAGCGCTTATCACTGAAGTTGAGAGTATCGAAGGAATCTTCTATAGAGCCTGAGGAGTATGCTCGTGTAGTGAGACGAGGTGTAGTAATGGAGAGCCGAATAAGAGAGCTCGAGTGCCTTTATTCTGAGCAATTTCAGATCCGCATGAGAGAAAAGCTAAGGCCCGACGAAGGGAAAGAGTCGCGCACCTTAGGAACTCAATGGTGTATCGCGGATTATTGAGGTGAGGACTATGTGAATAGGCGAAAGCGTCAAAGGCTCCTTAAGAGCATAGATAATGTTGTAAAATGTTTTTCAAAATAAAATTTTTTAATGGGTTTATATGAGTTGTTGATGTATTATTTTAAAATATAACATGCACTGATTAGTTTAAAATTTTGTTAGCATTTCTTTCTTCTTCTATAACTCTTTATCTTGACACCAAAATCATACAAATGAATGGAGGATTTGCGTTAGGGTATTCGAGCCCATACTTTTGTAAATAAGCTTTATAATTAAAATAATAAAAGCTGAAATGTTGTCATAGATATCATACCTGTTAAGGGGTTTCAACATACCAAGATATAACATACAGTAGCTGGGGTCGAGACAACACATCATGGGGTTACTACATTAATGAAAATCGTTTTAATTTAACATCACATCATACCCATGGGGGCTGATCTGGTCTATCTGGTCTTAAACCTGTGTAGATCTGGAACCTGGTAGGTCCTCATTACTTATCACTACATGCAGATGGTATGTTGGGTGAGAGGCAAGTTTTGGTCATAGACATCGAGAGATTAAGAGTTAAACTATACATGCAGGGACTAAATTAGTATGATAGTGTTTTATGGTTGGTTACCGATAACCTGGGGGCTCAAAGCCAAAATCTCCCAAGATATGTTCACATGTTTTAAAACACCACGAACGCCACAACAAATGATATTCAAAGAATTATGGTGAAAAGCATAAACGATGTATTTCTACGAGGAGAATCTCTGAGTGCCTTAAATGATAAATTGACAAATAGTTCTTCTATTTCCAAAACATGGAGACACGGCTTCCTGTCCAATATGTTTATACCATAAATAATAATAGTAACATAAAATCATTTTATATTTTTCTTAATCTTGAGTCGTATTAACGCTAATTAGATATAGTTCCAATATAATTTACTTAAAGCTCGTTTTAAAATATAATCATTGTACATGTTTCGATTTCTTTCACATCATCATCATCAGCGCAGCAATTATTATTTGAAATGAATGTCCCTGGGTTTTAAGAAAACGATTGTAAATTTGTTCTTACCTCGGAGAGAGCGTAAGCGGATATATCTTATTTCAGGGTCTTAGACAAAAACCCCACAACATATATATCCCCTAACAAAAACCACTGAAACAAAGAATTTGAATCTATGTACATTTTTATCGGATTTTGTTACGGATGACCGGCTAACATTTGAGTGCAGTATACTTCCTCATCCTAACCCTAACCATAACCCTAATCATAACTCTAAACCAGTGTTTCCGAACCTGGGCAATATCGCCAAAATTTGGCGATCAAAAATAATTTATGGGCGATGAAAAGTGAATGCAGAATTAGTGGGAGATTTTTAATTTCACAATTCAACATTTATAATTCGTTAATTTATTGAAAATGTTACGACAGTTCTTATAATAAATTCCAATTCATTTTTTTAAACTTTTATTTGATATTAAATTTCTGATCTACTGGGTGGCTCCACTTCTGTCGAGACGTTGCATTTTGAGTGTTCACAGCCTGTAAGAGACTCTTCATATTCTTCTTCAATTTTATTCACGAATCTTCGATTATCTCCTAGTCTTCTGTCTTCTATATCTCGATATCTTGGTTGATTGTATCCTAATCCTCGATAGTTATTGTCACCTGTATTTTGCTATCGTCTTCTGCCATTTAGGTTTGTATAGCATTTACTTTCACTGTGGCCTTTATCTTGACATCTTTTGCATTCGATGTTTGGACAGTTTCTTCTTATGTGTCCCTGTTGTCCACAACCATAACATTTTATTGGTCTCCTTTCCGAATAATTTCTTATCCTGTGTCCTTCATTTCCACATCCGAAACACTTGATTGGTTTTCTTTGTCTACACGTTTCACTTACGTGACCTACTTTTTCACAATTACTACATTTGACGGTTTTCCTGCCTTGAGCGTATTCTGTAGTATTTCTACCAACCGCTGTATGATTTTGTCAGTATTTACTGTCTCCTGTTACTGCTCCTCTGTAACTCCGCGTCTGTTTTGCATCCCCTGGTCTCTTACTACATTCACGTCTTGTGTAACACTTTTGACGTCATGTACTGCCTTTATCTTTTCTTTTAACTCATCTATTATTTCACTTTGTTAAGTCTCATTTCCTTCTTTATGTCCACATCATCACAACAATGTAACAATAATGCTTCCGTGAGGGCCTCTTTTGAAAAGTCATGTTTCAAGATCTTGGCTGTGAGCTTTTCTACTTTCTCACAAAATACTTCCGGTATATCTTCCTTCATCCTGTACCGGCATGCCTCAGTCAGGTCTTCGAATAATGAGGAAGTTCGAGAGAATGCTTTTCTCAATCGGTCTTTATAACCTACTATTGTCTTATCTACCGCTTTGTATTCATCTTTCAGATCTCTGTCCAACAAACAAACGACTATTGTCTCTTGTTTGGCCTTCGCTATTCCTGCAAAATTAAAGAATATTTCACATTCTTCAATAAATGTCTCCACATTATCGCCTTTCCTGTACTTTTCAGGTAACAGTTGACCAGTGAAAATATTCATTGCAGCGTTAGTCGCCATGTGAAAAATAAAAAATGATATAATAAGACAACTATTAAAAAATCAAAAACGTTTTTAAAAATAAAATATTTTTAATGTGTTTTTAAATATATTAAAAAAATTAAAAATGATATAATAAAAGAAAATCATAAAAAATTAAACATCTATTTAAAAATAAAAAATATCTTTTAATCTATCTATTAAATATCTTAAAATTAAAAATGTTAAGAAAACTATAAAATATTAAGAATAATATATTAAATAATATATTAAGAAAACTATTTTCGATTTTAAAAATATTTGAATTATCCATCGAATTATTCCAATTATTGTGAATATTAAAAAAAAATATTTTTTATTAATAATCACAATTTATTTTCTTGTGAGGATATCAGTTTGTAAACCTAATAACATTATAATTACTAATAAGTAATTAAGTACATAGCTATACAAATGTACCACGTAGCAAATGCTGTTATTCTCTAATATTTAATATGATGTTTATGATACAGCCTTTTCAGGGGGCGTGGCCATATTGATTAAATTATTTGGTAAATAATTATTCGATGCCATTTTAGATTTTACAGTCTTAAAATTAATAATAATTAAACAAATAAAAAAACCTTGAAATGAAGAAAATCTCAAGTTTTTTCCCAGCTGCTGCTCCGGTAAGCAAACAATTGAAACAAGAACTTGCGGAAGGTAATGATATACAAACGACAGTCTCAGAAAAAAACGTGTGTAGGCGATGTAGACATAGACTCGGACAATGATCAGTCAAGTTGTTGGACATTGGAGCAAAAATTAAACTTCTGTGAAAGATATGAGTGGCTGTGCGTTAGAAGAAAAATGCTCGGCTGTAAAGTCTGCCGAAAGGTTGGAACACTTGACATAGAAGCAAAAATGGGCATGAAAATATCGAAAGAATGGACTGATGACGAAGTATCTTGTTACGGAGATGAAAAAAGAAACAACAGAATTCACTCGGAAAGAAAATTTTGCATCACAAGGAATCTGCTGGACATCAAACTGCTGTAAAGATAGTAACAGAAGCAGAAAAGGAAAAGCTTGAATACGTAGTTTAAAAAATTAATCATTAACATTAAATCATTAACACGTGAGAAAACAGTAAGGGCTAAAATTTTTCGCACTACGTACAAAGTTGCGAAACGAAATCAGTCATTTAATAACTTTGAAATGGAAACTGATTTACAAGAAATGAACGGGATAGACATGGGTCGCATTCTACATTCGACAAATGAATGCATTAATATTGTGAACCATATAAGCACTGAAAGGAGACAGAAGCTGGTCAAATAAGTGGTTAATTCCAAAAGTAAAACGTCACTGATGATCGATGAATCTACGACATTGAGCGGAAAATCAACCCTTATAATATACTTGCGAAGTTGTATAGAAGGCACTGAAATGAAAGAACCAGTAAATTTATTTCTGGACTTAGTCGAACTTCAAAGTGTCACAGCCAACGGAATCTTTACTGCTTTACTAGACTGTCTTAAATATTACGGGATTGGTGAACTATTTAGTTTCTGTTACATGTGATGGTGCATCTGTCATGTTCGGATGCAGAAGTGGAGTAAAGAAGCTACTCACTGATAAATTTCCATCGGTGATATTCTGGTACTGTGCTAATCACAGACTTTAACTATCAGTAGAAGATACCGTAAAGGACTTTTCGGGAGTAAATAGATTTAAATCATTCCTTGATAAGCTATACGTAATATACCATGCTTCTCCAAGAAATAGTAGAGAACTGCATTCATGTGCAAAATTACTTGGAGTAGAGTTATTGAAAATTGGACGGGTTTTAAGTACGCGATGGGTTTCTTCAAGTTTCCGTGTAGAGTTTCATGTTTGCAATAATTATGCAGCTCTGATAAATCATTTTGAAGAAGCAATGACAAGAAGTAACAATGAGAAATGTACATATGAAGGTTTGAAGAAGAAAATTGCATCAACTGAATTTGTGATGGATCTTGGTCTGATGTGTGATGCTCTTCAAGAGTTATCTGAATTTAGCTTGGACCTACAACAGCGAAACATGAATCTTTACAAAGTAAATCAAAAAATAAAATCACTCTAACAGGTGTTCGTGGAACGAAGGGAAAATCCATGCCCATTCTACAGGAATGTAACAGCAGCTGCTGAGCATCTAATATTTAATGAATTTGTACTACACAACAGAAACTGCAAAAATGACCATCCTATTGATGCAAATGTCTTTTACGAGAAACTTAGCGAATCCATTGCGAAAAGATTACTGTCTAATGAGGATGTTGAACTAGCTCAATGGACTAGCATACTAGATCAGAGCCATTGGACAGATAACATGAACAACCAGTTGACATTTGGAGAAGCGGAAATTGAGAAATTGTGTAGCAGGCTACAACTTAATGCAAGAGAAATCATTCATGGATTCGGTGATTATCTTACGGAAAGAACATATTCTTAAAGAATTCTTCCTCTGACATATGCTCTTAATACAATTTCCATTTCTTCCAGCGAGTGTGAAAGTGGATTCTCACAAATGAATTTAATAATCACCCCAACGAGAGCTTCGCATATGATAAAATTAATCTCGGAACTTTTATTCATCAGAATGGTCGGCCCTCTATTAACATATTTTGATCCTAGAAAGTACGTAGACTCTTGGCTGCTTCGAGGCAAAGCAAGAAAAGAAATCGAGATGATTTGTCTGATGAAAACATGAGAAAACTCTGGAAATTATTTTAAAGCCCAATACGGTACAGTATCATAATACAATAGAATACATTTGTGATTTTTCCACATAAACTTTAGTCAGGTCGCTTTTAATTATAAATAAACTCTTTGAGTCTCTCATTTACTTATAAAAAAACGTTTGTCTTTAAATTTCCTGTAAAATAAATTTGTGTTCAGTGGGAAAATTCAATTATAGTACTTTCTAACATAAGGTAAAAACACATATAAAATGAGTTCCCAAACCTTTTTTTATTAGAAATAAAGCACTGTATTTACTTAATAAAATCTTTTAACAATATACATTAAATTGAATACTAAAATTTTTAAATCCCTTATTAAATTAATTAAATATCGAATCAAATACAACTAATTGATTAAAATACCTGAATTAAGATAATTAAAAAAAGATGAATTATTAACAAAGTCGGTTTGTATACATTTGTATCACTAAATCAATTACAAATTATTATTAACAAAAATAAAGCTTTGAATGTAATCAAAATAGTTATCAAAAAATGACTGCAAATGATACTATTATACACTATCTCCTTATTTTACACTAGTATTCCATTAATTAATCTCACAATTATTATTGTTCCTATTCAGAAAATTCTTTCAAAAGCATATGAACTGGAATACTCAAAACTAAGTCATAAATATTTCAAAATAAATATAATTCTTCTAAAATATTGTTTGACGTATGCATCTATAAATGTTTATGGTAGAATCAAATTAGAAAGGGATGGCGGACCAAAAAACTGAATGAAATTATTTTAGATGAGGCAAAAAAGTATATTTCATCTTGATATAAAGAATAATTATTGAAATTCTAATATCAGAATGAAGAGAGTAAACAATATATAATTGACATGGTTCCTCTGTATAATTTCAAAATTTTATTTCATTACAAATTTCTGTTTTTTAAACAAATTTCTTAGGAACATTGTTTTCTGTTCACAATCATTAATAAATAAGTGTAAAATAAGCATGAAAACATTTACCTTTTAATTTTACAATCATAAAATTTTCTCAATTTTATAATTTGACACTTAAATTTACAATTTTAAGTTAAAACATTCATAAAATTTTCGTAAACAACGAAAACATGTTAAATTGGTATATTTTTCAGGCTGATAACGAGGTGCTAAGGATGAGAACTTTATCATATTGAGCTCATAGAAATTTGCTGAAGGAAAAATGCAACATACGAAGTCATGTAAGTTCTTATTGCACATTTTTATTGCATTTGGCTTTCTTTTAGGCAAGTTAACAAAATTGAAAATCGATATTTATTACTATTCTAGCATCTCAGATGTACCTATCTCGTCCTATGGGTTGTTGTTAGTTAGCAAACAACTGGTCTACGACAGTGTAATAGTGACAAAGACAAAAAAATCCTACATTAAATGTCTAAAATAATGTACTTAATTCTCAGAGCGAGAATATAACCGCTAACTCGAAAATAAATCTTTGTAAATAATTAAAAAATTAGGAATTGGACGAAGCTGAAATATTTTTTAATAACCGATCTAGGAAATACAAAGTCACTCGTTATTTTCTCAAAACATTAAGACAAAAATTGAACATTTATTACACATAAATCTACAAACATCTAAATCAACGATCCGCTTAAAAAGTGTAACCTATGATTCTCTTTCCGGCATCATAATAAAAACCATTTTGCTTCAAAAAGTCACTGTTCAGGAAGCTCTTGATCGACTGGATTTTCATTCGATTAGCCTTTTCCAATAGCGTTTTTTCAGGAATTTCGACGGTCCAAGTTGTTGTTCCAGGACGCGCTCTTTGGACAGCCAACTTGTCATGGAGCAATTGTTTTAGCACAAACATCAACAATTCATAATCATTCTTTTTGTAGTTCAAATAATTACGGAATTTCTAAAATGGATTATTAAGTAAAATATTATTTTTCAATTACTTATATGAATTATGTATCATTTATTATGCAAATAAATTTGGTATAGCAATTGTTAAGAGAACTCACACATTTGTCAGAACATTTATTATATTCACAATTTTTATCATCTTTATGATGATCAACAGTAGATTCCATCAATCAATTTTTCAATATCTCTCATTATAATCTGAACTAACTTGAGAAAAATATTTTATTTAAAAATATTTACTTTAAATTTTATTGGCTGAAATAAAATATTTTTATAGTTATTTTTAAATTTTAATTTGATTTTAATTATTTAAAAATTTACAAAAATAAAATCATTAAAATTATTTAAAAAGTACAATAATAAAAACTAAAAATTTGAATATTAAATCTAACTTTAAATAAATTAGTTTCANATTATAAAAATTAAATATTGACAATCCATCTGGTTAGGAGAGGCACAATCCCAAATCAACATACAACATTCAAACATACAAAAACTACACAAAAACATCCACACACCAAATATTCCTCACAGCAATTATATCTACTGATACCATTGAGGCTTCTTTCTTTACAACTACAAACGCCAGAGAGACGATTTTACAAATCGCTTTCATCCAATCAACCATTATTTATTTGTTCAGTGTTTTTATCCATTACAGCATCGTGCAAATATTAAGATAAAATATTAGATGAAATGGAAATATACTTGCAGTAGACTATTAATAATAAATAATAACAAGTTGTATAATAATATCGTTCTTGGTCTCTTTCGTCAACATATTTAAATGCCCATGAAAGTTTAAATAAATTAACAAGTTTATTAAATAAGAATGGATGGTCATAATCATTTATCGAAAAATTAACTCAACAAACTTTAGATAAAATATTAAATCTTAATAATACGATTCATCAAACCATTTCCCCTAATACAAATTATAACCCACTTGAATCAAGGTATATCTTATCGATTCCTTATTCAGAGGGTTTTAAACATTTAAAATCATCAATTTTGAAAAGTTTGATCTCAAATACTATGAATCTAAAAATTATTTCCCAATCATATAAAATTCGTCATATGTTCAGTAATAAATCTCCCACTCCTCTCCGATCCTGTTTATAAATATACATGTAATGGGTGTAACACCACATACATTGGAGAGACATCTCGTCATCTCTACAAACGGATCAAAGAGCATAGTCGGTTGGATAATGGGAGCAATATTGCCGAACATAATTTAAAATGTAAAAAGAAAATCTGAGAAAATGATTTTTAAATTCTGTGTAATCGATTTAAAAATTACTGGTGGAGAGTAACGTGTGAGGCCTTATTAATAAGATCCATGGATCCAAAAATTAATATCCAAGCTTCACACTCAACTTCTCTGTTAGACATTTTCAAATAGAGCCTTTATTATATGATTGATTACACAATCACCTTTCTCATATATAAGCTGCAAAAAGTCAGTGTTAATTTAGTCTGAAGATGGCGGGTAATCCACCGAAATTAATTACGAAAATAAATTGTGAAAAATAGCGTTCACTTTTTAATAATGAATATCAATTGCCATTATTTTTTAAATTCCTTAATAACAAGTTGTTTTGTGATTTGGTGCTATAAATAGATTTCTTAGAAATTCATTATTGGATGAAAGTGACTCAATCTCGTAGTGGAAGACCGCCACTGACAATTCAGAGAACAGATGCAATGATTCACCGCCATGCAGTTGGTCATCCCATGTGGTCTGCTACTGTTTAATTATTTCCAAGATGATGGGGATCCATGCCATCAATCGCGACTAAACAAAGCCTGCTTAGAAGCAAACGAGATCAACGTTCTGCCTGGCAACTCACCTGATTTATCGCCGATTGAAAATGGTTGGAGAATAGTGAAAGAAAAGGTTGCTAAGCATGTCCCCACATCATATGATGACCTACTTGACCTCATTAAACGTGTTTAGGTACAGGAGATCAGCCCCGAACTCATTAACAATCTAATATCGTCAATGCCACGCCGATTGGCAGGAGTGATTAATGCAAAAGGTGGCCATAAAAAGTACTAGTTGAAGAGTGTTTTAATTGGACAACTATGTCTGTATTCTTTGTTTTTCATATCAATACAGTTACATTACAAAGCTATTGATGATACAGTATTCCAAACTTTTACACGGTGCTGTATATCCAGCACTGTAAACAAACAAAATGTCAGATGAAGTTCAAACTATGCATCAGTATAAACAGTTGTGTTAACTAACTTTTTAAACTAATTTTAATTTTGACAAAAAAAGTTAAATTAAAATATTAAGTAACCGAATATCGGTTTTGTGTCAATTATAATGAAACACTGGCACAGGAAACCATCAAATCTGCCAAATTAAAGACATTAGGAAACTAAGCATAAAGATTATTTATGTAATCTTAAACGTTTTTTTAAGAAAGGAGCTGAGGTCATGAAAAATCAAAATTCATTTCTAAAAACAAATACAACGGTCCCTAAAAAGTTTTACTGACATCCTTAGAAGTTTCGTATTTAATTGTGAAAAATTAAAAACCTCATACAATTGAAGAATCGCCTATTCTTCCAGCGGCAATAAAAATGACATCAATTATGCATGAAATACCATTATCAAGAGATACCGTTTGCCGTCGAATTTCCACTAAATCAAGTTAAATATGAAACTATACTTAGTTCTATAGATATCACTATATGCATAAATAAAACCGTTCTCAAAGTTTGTGTTTTATTTCCCTGTAACTACACTGTTGATTGGAAAAGTCCATTTTTTCCAAGGGATTCAAGACAAAATTTTATACAGAATGAGAGGTCGTACAACAAAATAGTTTGCGCACCACTGATCTACTAGACAGCATCATGATTGCATCCTTAACCCTGCAGTACTAACACGATTTTTGTAACATTAGTACAAACATACGTCAGTAATGCCGAATTCAGAGAATACTGTTTTATTCATTCACTTTGTATTCATGTAGTACTTTTTGGTAAAAAAGAACATTGCAGTACTTAAACTATTTAGGTGTTGCGATATTTGATGAGAAAAGTGTGGGTCCGGAATGTTAGCACTGGAGGGTATTAGAATCGATATTGTTGTCATTACATATATGGAGTTAGTTAATTGTCATTGCATTGATCGATATTTACATAATGCTAAATTTAAAAATCGATTTACAAGTATCAAATCGAAGTACAAAATTAAATATTTAAAATTCATGAGAATTAAATATTATTAAGATTTGACAAATTTTAGATTCAAGCAACATGACACATTCTTATTCCATCAATTCGGGTTTGTATCAAATTGTAGTGGATAGAATAGTTTAATAATTATAAATGAGAATGTGAATTTGTGGTAATTGGATGCTGTTTTCTATTACTTAAATTTGGATTTGTTTATGTTTTCAAAGATATACGGACAGCGATGAAGTGTATGTAGGCCACTCTGATATAGTGGATTGTGGAAGGGATTTTGCCTATGTTATTGTATGTTTTTTTGGCTTTGTGTAAGAGATTTTTAGGTTTAAATAAGATAGTAGAGGGGGCTTATTTTTAGGGTTGAAAAATTTGGGTTTGTTAGTATATTTAGTGTAATTTGTGAACATGTAAAGTTTGCATTTTTGTGGCGAAATCAAATTTAGGGGGATGTGAGTCTAGTTGTTGAGTGGGGATTAGTATGTTTATTCCCCGCGAAATAATGTTACTGAGATATGAGATATAGGATGTGTTCGAAAAGGGGGGTTGAGTTATGGGGGTTGTCCCGTTCCTGTGGGGGGAAGCGGGCTTAAATGAAAGGTAGTCTGTGGTACGTGGTGTCAAATACTATGTCAGTAGTTAATGTTGAAGAGTGTAAGAATTTGCTTTCTGGGCGCTTCGGGGCATTATTACTATTGTTTCTTGAGAGAGGCTCTCTTGGGTGTGTTCAAGAGACGTTCTTCTTGTTGTTCAGGGAGTAGGATTTTTAGTTTCTGTAAATAAATTTTTTGTTCTGTTGGTTCTTCTTGTATTTCTTGTTAGAGTTATTTGAAGGATTCTATATTTAGGGTCAGTTTTTTTATTAGTAACTGATTATTTGAATACAAGAAGATCGTAACTTGAATTATTTCACAAAAAGCGATTTAGAAAAAATGAATAAAAATTACATTCTCCAGCTGCTTCATGACGCTGTATTTCTCTGTGGCAATGAAAGATTCCAGAGAGATGCGGATGGCCATATTGATATCGTCATTATTTACATGTTCCCGTAAATGAAGTTTAGCATGAGCTTCAGACAATCGAATCATCGACTCCAAATACCGGACAGTCACATCGATACCGCCATTTTCTTTCGATGCTCTTCTCAAGTCGACGTAAAGAGACGTTAATTTGTCTTCATTGTCTTTATTCAAAGTCGGACGAACTTGTTTTTTCGCGTAAATAATATATTTCCTCAACAGATCCTGAAAACAAGAGATTAATCAATCGATCGATTTAATATAACTGATGAATTACCAGAGGAATCGGTTTCAATCCTCCGGCATCGGCGTCACTCGTGTTGACCATTGCACCGAGATTTGTCAGTCGTTCAATGACCTTCTGGGCCTCGTCTTCAGTCAATTTACTGTGATGGCGCATGTGACTACCAATGACGAATTTGGCGAGCATTTCATCTTGAACTGGATCGACGACATCTCTAACGACACAGATGACATCGAATCTTGATAAGATTGGCGAGGTCAAATCGACATTGTCGGAAAAATTGCGACTCGTGTCGTATCGACCGCCGATTGGATTGGCAGCGGCAATGATAGTCGAGCGAGCCTGCAAACTCGTGACAATACCTGCCTTGCTGATCGAGATGCTTTGTTGCTCCATCGCCTCGTGGATCGATGTTCGGTCTTGATCATTCATCTGAAACATCCAGTAAGTTATGAAAATCCTTCATCGCATCATGGAAAGAGACCTTATCGAACTCGTCGATTAAACAAACGCCTCTATCAGCAAGCACGAGAGCCCCGGCTTCCAAAGTCCATTCTTTTGTGGTGGCATTTCTGGTCACGTAAGCCGTGAGACCGACTGCACTGGCCCCTTGCCCGGTAGAAAAGACGCAACGCGGTGCAAGTTGCTCGACAAATTTCAGAAATTGTGATTTACCGGTACCAGGATCTCCGCACAACAGAACATTGATGTCGCCTCTCAATCGCTGGCCTTTCGCTGGTGAAATGATCTCGTTAATGAAATCCAGTTACTGAACAAATTCCACTCACTCTTTGACACTCCACCGAAAAGAGCAAGAGCGATTGCCCGTTTTATATTTTCGTGACCGTAAATACTCGGTGCAATACTTCGGACGATCCTATCGAATAATCTCTCATCTTTGGCCAGATTCTGGATATTCTTGATATCTTCATCATTCAGGCCGCTCATGATCATTTGCTCGTCTTTTTTCACGACATAGTTGACGAGGATGTGAGTCGAAAACACTGGAAAACCATGTTTCGTGTTTAATGCACGATCAAAGAATATATTGTATGTTCCCGTTACGTCCTTAAAATCGATTATTTATATCAATACATTTGATCAGCATCATTATTTTTAGCAACATCATAATACAGTTGAATGATGAATCAACATAGGAAGACAATAAAAATGAATTGAAATGTAAACGACATCAAATTATTTAATGATTTTGTTAACAGGTAAATCTTTCTGATCGTCACTGTTCTTCATGAGCATGAAGTTATATTGTTTCCTGGATCGATATAGAGCTAGTACGCCTATACAAACAACAATTTCTTTCGTTACGGGACGGATTTGCTTCTTGTTAGTTTTAACCTTACCAGTTATAATACAAAAAGAAAACGGGTACGGAAAATTAACGTCCATCTTGTCGATGAAGAAAATAGTGCAATTTATAAAGATTAAAAAATCAATTTTATTTAATTATGATTGTAAATTATAAATGTTAAATAAATATTAAATGAAGATGACGGTTGATACGTCGAAATTAATAAACAATTTCAATTGGCTTTTGAAATTCAATAATAAATGAAATTTATATTTTTTAATAATTAATAATTTCAAGCAATGAATTTTGTAGTAAATGAGCTAAAAAGAATATGTCGCTTCAAATTAGAGGGTGTAGATTATTAATCTTTTGGTCGATGGATGAGTGAGAGCATTTCTACGGATTGTCACAAAAACGATCCCAATTGTAACTGTAATAAATGTTGTTGATTAATCGAAACATGAAATAGTTAATGGCGAAATTTCGAAGTGGTTAACGGCGTGTTTTCTTGCATCAATTTTGGACACTTATATTTTATGATATTTTACATTTCTTCCATTAGTTTATGTAATTTCTCAAAAAATACAGTAAAGATTAGAAAAGAGCACCAGTAAAACATTAAATATTATTAGATTGAATGGAATTAAACAAACGTACGATCTCATCTCCGGGTTTACAAATATCCACCAAGTCGTCCAGTAAAATTGCATCCTTGTTTCTCGGCAATCGACCAGCGGGGACTGTGCCGGGGCTCTCTTGGATGGTAATTCGTTGATAATTTTTATAAACAGTCTGACAACCAATTAATAAAAGTTTACATTGAAATATCATCATCTTACTTTTTCACTGTTAATATCAAACGGACCGCTCGATTGGCAGTCAGGACACGATGAAGGTTTTATTTCTTTATTGGATTCACTTTGTAAGAAGGGCCCGATAATGCATGAGCATTTGACGCAGTTGTAATGGACCAGACTCAGTTGTGGCATCACTCCGGTGCAGCTCGCCACAACCCCAGACGTTCGGATCAATTGATTCATGTGTATTTGTCTCAATGATCGGATTTCTTCGATCAATGGTAGATGGCTGATTCTAACATGAATCACATCGGTGATTTGTCGAAAATTCGGATATCGTGACAGAGTTACTTCGTAAGCAACCTATTGATCGATAAATTAGCTTTCATAATAATTGAGTTTTTCCGTTTTTTTACCCCTTTTATTTATTCAATTTATTCATTTCACTTTAATTTTAAAAATCTTTACTTTGTCAAATTAAACTAGTAAATCAAAAAAAACATTGTTATATCCATTCTTTATGCGACAGAAGTCTTCTTTGTCAATTTAGTTTTCAAACAATTTTAATTAAAAAAGCATTAAACTACTTGTAATTTATAAGTAGATATCCTGCGATTAATATTGTTCGGGAACTCCGAATTTTCCGTTTTTATCCCATTTTGAGATTATTAACAACATCAATATGAGTTGTTAAACACTTATTAACATCGCACTATTTGACATTTTTCTTGATTATTATTTTTCTAAATTATACTAAGTTTATCAAAAAATGAAAATCATCTTATAAAGATTATTAATTAAAAGGATTCTAATTGGTTAAAATAAATTTAAACATTTTTAAAAAAGTACATATTAAATTATAAATTAAATATTACATTTAAAAATTATTTTAAATCTTTGTACTTTAAAATTAAATTATTTTTAATTAGTGGGAATCAAAGAAAATACAAATCATCCATCTGTGTAGGAGAGGCACAATCCGAATCAACATACAACATGCACATTATCAACACACAATTCAAAGCATTCCTCACAGGGACCTTAAAAAGGTTTCTTCGATCAAATTGTTACATAATCATTTATTGTCATCGAGAATGAGTAAAAGTGCAAAGTTTGAAGAAAATCGATTGAGTAAAAAGCCTTCAAAAACAGGTTTCTAAATTCCATGGGTACACATATAAAGTAAGCTAATAAAAAGAATGGAAAATGGTTCACATTTTGATGTAATAAACAGAGAATAATGCTGATAATTCATTCAGTTTCTACAAGATGTAACGTTTCAACAGTAAAAGGAACTTGTATTTTACTTTAACATTGTATACAAAATAAGTTTTCATTTTAATGTGGAATGAAAAAGTGATGTGGTTACCAATGAGTTCTTAAATATTTTATATTTTGTAATTAAATACTTGGAAAACAGAATCTTATGGTAATTATTTAAGTTAAATTAGTGCACAGATGATATTCCACGTCGAAATCAATACTTCTTAGTGCCATTAACAAAGTGATTTGCTGAATGAAATCACTTCAGATTTGTGTTCTCAAAATATTTTTAAAATTTTTATTTCCTTAACAATTTTCTAATGGTTTTTCCTATAAAGCACATTATTTACTGCGGCGAACAATCAATTTATCAATATTAAAAATGTTCCTTGGAAAATGGAGGGTAGTTAAACTAGCTTTTAATTCCCGGTTTAAGAACATTCGATGATATTGATTAAATGATAATTATGTTAAAAGGGGCATAGAGAACAGAAGATCAAAATTACATAAAACGAACCTCGTCGAAAATCTCCAACATTTCTCGTGGTGCTTCAGGAACGAAATACGCGAGAACCTGCTCAGTAGACACGAGGTGCTCGTAATCGATAGTTAGACTGCGACCGTTTTCTTGGGCCATTGCTGTGATTCGCTCAGCGTAAACAGAATTTCCTTCTTCGTTGAAGAAGGTTCGTAGAAAAGTGACGAATCGATTTTTGATCTCTTGACGGGTTGCAGGTTGCTGAACCCAGTTAGCGACAGACATTCCCTTTGTATCCTCGAGGTTTTCTATTGTCTCGAATGGCTGTGACTCAAATGGTTCCCCAAATGAATCGAATGTGCCTCCTCTATCAGCTCTGATTGGTCGTCTTGCAGACGAATCGAGCTCGCTGCTCTCGTCATCGAAGAAATCTGCAGTTGTATAAATCATTTGTTGAGTGATAAATCTATTTTTATTCGATTTGAGATTCATAATTATTATTTTTAATTTTGATGAAATGTGTCCATAGAAACAACAACAGTCTGGATACTAACGATAATTCATGCATGAAATACACACAGATATGTATGTTAACTATGAAATCATGAAACACGATAGAAATTCATTCCAAGAACATCTTGTTCCATCAAAATTATTACTGGGACCGCAAGAATAAAGTCATAATTTATCAATAAATCTAAAATTTACTGTTTTTATTTGAAAATTAATTATCAAGGAGCCATATCAACGTGTTAGGGGTCAGACATTGTTTCTAAATGCTTCCTATTATGAATTGAGGTACTGTTTTATCATATTTCTAATACTTCAATGGATATTGATTAAGATTTTACTTTTTTGATTTTAAATGACAAAAAATTACTTGGTCCTCTTTTGATGCGGTGTGTTTTTATGCTACAGTTCAATTCACAAATTACAAAGTCACAAAATGCAACGAAATCTCAGTTGCAATTTGTGAATGTTTACTGTATTTTGAAATAAAGTGGAAATTTTTTTTTAATTTTTGAAATAAGGAACTCATTTCTTTTAGGTGTTTTTATGCGGCGTTTTTGTGGAATGTATCTACTGCATAAAAATATACATTTTTAAGTACCGAGTGCATATGTATATTACATTTTCTTAAAAATTAGGTAAAAATACACTAAGTGGAACCGATTTCAGTGTACCAAACCCAACCGTTGGCAGCTATCGATTGACGTTTGAGAAAACGAAAGGTTTACTCTATCGTTCCGTATATACACAGTAACGGAGACATGATAAAGATAACAATTGACAGCCAACCAAAAGCTAATCTTGGAACTGAAACTTCTCACAATTAATGCAATTCACTCAATTTTAG
>MQRK01228144.1:0-14812 GCA_001938485.1 Girardia tigrina
ATTGATTTTTTTCATATTAAAATGATATTTTTATATATAAAATATATAAAAATTAGTTCATATTAAATTGATATTTTTATATTAAATACACATTTTTATATTAAATACATATTTTTCATATTAAATACATATTTTTTTAATAAAATTTGATTTTTTTCATATTAAAATGATATTTTTATATGAAATACATATTTTTCATAGTAAATAAATATTTTTTCATAAAAATTGATTTTTTTCATATTAAATTGATATTTTTTCATATTAAATACAAAAAAACTCATTAGTCTAACCAAAAATATAGTTATTGAAAATGTCGAGTTTCAAAAAATGTATAGTAATAATGAAAATATTTCATTTTAGTTATTGGTCTAATTAAAAAAGTGTTGAATTAAAAAAACTATCGAAATTTAAAAATGTCGAAATAAAATATTTGTCCCATTAAAAATATGTGTCGAATTTAAAAATTTGTGTCGAATTGTCTTGTGTCGAATTTTCATGGAACCGAATGCGTGTAGATAGTAAAGCATGTCGTGTTCGTCACACCAGTTCCAAGGCCACGAAGAATTCCGTTGCGAAGGACTGGAAGCATCTGCAAGAGGCGTTTTTTGTCAAAGCCTGTGCCGCATTCAAGAAACGTCTAGAAGCCGTCGTACATTTGGAGACAATCATTTGAAAAAAAATGTTTAAAAAACTTCAATTCAACTTGAATTTAAAGTCTCATTGCGGTATCTTTTATATTTTCAGAAATATATATGTTTATCTGTTTAAAGAGCTTTTTTGATAAGACTTTCAAAACATCCGGTATATATGTAACAGATAACATGTAGAAGTGATTCGTAAAATCACATGTAACTAATTTGACTTAAGATATCATTGATGTAATAGTCACTTAAATCATGGCGGTTAAATTTTTAGTACACCAAGGGCTGCAATTCAAAAAAAGATATTAATTCTAAGATCGCATCCAGAATAATGCAAAATGTGACCCGGCAGTCCATCCAGTCTGACTCGTGCCGGACCACTTAATTGTGTGGAGTCTTGTCGACATTAGATTGCTCTCAACGTCTCTCTCGCTGATTCGCAGTCCCGTGACCATGATGCAATGGACAATTGCTCCCCTCGTCGACCGGTGGTTTACTGTGTTCACCTGTGATTTCGGCCTGACGACCGGTGTTCAGATTGACATGGAGTAGAATCCCCGTATCGTGTGCAGCCCCATGACTTGAACCGATGAATGTGCTGAGAGGGGATGGCTGCGAGCCTGAACAACAGGCGCTGTATTAGATCAGTGCCGTCACTGTTCGGTGAAAAGGTCGCTGCGGTGGATGCAGTCGCTCCATCATCGTTTACTTGGCGATAGAAGTGATTGCGACTGCCGATCGTGTTCTGTCATAAGTTGTGATTGCGCCAAAACACTCGACAATGATCATCGTTTCAATTTCAACTAATAATAAGAAAATATTGAGAGCAGTGTTTATCTATGTTAATTCAACACATAAGATTAAAGAAATACAATTTTAATTATTTAAACAACATTATTTTTTTTTATTTTTTACATTGTTAATTTACTATTTTTATCATTTTTCGGGATAATGTCAAAGCACCACACAAAGTTTATGACAAATTTGTGAGGTGGATGAAATGGTGTATTCGGCAACCAACTTAATGAATTCACGATCTAGCCAATGCTTCGCCAAATCGATGAAATCGACAAAAATAATTAAATAAAATATTTTTAAAAAAATTAATTTTATATGAAAAATCCTCAACATTTTCAATTATTTATCTAATTCGGGAATTCTGCAAAATTTCGTCCTGTTCACGAATTCGACAATTACCCGAATATATATATATATATATATATATATATATATATATATATATATATACCTATATACCTATATACTGTGGCATAGTCAGGAATTTCAAAAGGGGGGTTTGAACAATGAAAATCAAAGAACGGCCATATTTTATGTTGTAAATTAGAATATTACAATATTAAAATTTGTAATAGTTTTTGCCAACCATACACTAAACGTCAAAAACTTCACCCACCCATTTTAGGTAACAAATTAAAATGAGGATAATAATTACATAATTACATGTTCAAGTTCATTATTACTCAAGTCAAATCAGACGGAGATTTAGTAGACGAGATTTTAGTAAAAGTTTGTTTAGTACGTCTGTAACACTTGGAGTGAGGTTCTGATGGATGAACAGCAGTGCCAATCCATTCATTCGCGTTTCTGCTGTAGTGTTCAAAAGGTAGTTTTTGAGATGACGGAGAGATGAGAAGGATCGCTCGCAGGAACAAGTAGACACTGGAAGAGTGACTAATATTAGCAACAGTGTGTAAATATTCGGAAGTATTTCCGCATGGCACGCCGATATGCCTTCCAGCGCATTTTCAGGCAAATCTGTCTTCTGCAGTCGGCATAACCTTCTGTACCACAGGTTGATTTCATCAATGTGGTTATCAGTTGAACCACTCATGTCGGCGGAATAAAATTATGTGAGAACATGGAAGCCTTTTAGGTGGTCAGTAGACGGCGGTTGGCTTGGGTCCGTGGGTAGAAAGCACTGGAAACCACGCAGAATATTTCTGTGAGCAATAAATCTCACTTCCAAGTGCTGGATAAAACCATCCAGGAATAGAATGAACACAGCATTCCGGTAATATGATTCTGGTGAGTTTGAGAGAACGTTACAACGATGTCTCTGGGCGGAAGTTATTCGAGGTAAACGAATTTCAATTTAATGTGTTTCAGTGCATTCAGTGATATCAGCGAAAATCTCTGCAAATGTCTTCTCAGCATTAACTCGCAAGGCTCTCATTTTGGCAGCAGTGTCGAAGAGACAAATTACAATCAAAGGAGAACACTCTATGTACTCTCTCAAACCCTATTTGGAACAAGGAGCTGACCAACCACTTCAATAATCTTTTTAGGGTCCCGTTAGAGCAGAAGAAATGGACTGATATCGCTGGAGACACTCTAAATCTCGATGATTTGGATTCTCCTCCGACAATTGAAGCAATAACAGAGGCAGTAAGCAGTTGAAGAGTGGGGCAGCCGCGGGATCTGATGGATTGATCCCTAAAATCTATAAGTGGGGGAGTGTGAAAATACTAACCCTACTGGAGGAGTGCTTTAGTAACATATGGAACGGATTAGAGGCATTCCAACCTAGTTGGAGAGAGGCCAAAGTGGTGGTTATTTTCAAAGGGAAAGGCTCTCGAAAAGATCCAAATAACTACCGAGGCATTTTTCTTTTAGATGTTGGAGGAAAGATTCTAGCCAAAATCACCGCGAACCGAATCACTCCGATCACCGAAGCGATACTGGACGAGTGGCAGTATGGATTCCGGCCTGGAAAAGGAACTCAGTTGGCTATAAGTATCTTTAGGAAATTTCAGGAGGAAGCGCAATACAAGAACATTAATATGTATGTCATCTTTATCGACTTGGAGAAGGCATTCGACAGTGTCCCCCGGGAGTCTCTCTGGAGCTGTTTAAAGAGACTAGGGATAAGGGGGCGAATGTTAGAGATCATCAAAGCTTTCCATGAGGGATTCGAAAGTTCTATAGGTGATGAAACCTTCAACATGGATAAAGGAGTGCGTCAAGATTGTGTTTTAGGGCCGCTCCTGTTCAATATTATATTCGACACGGTTGTGAAAAGAGCAATATTGAACGGTCTCTCTGGAGGAGTGATGATGAAACATGAAGATGGAAGCTTCCATGAGATCAACAGACTAGCCTATGATGACGACTTCTGCCTCATCGACACGGACTGGAACAACTTGATAAATAATTTGAACATTTTAAATGCATCCTTTTTAGATTTAGGTCTCAAAATTAACATCTGTAAAACCAAAGTTTTGAACCTAAACGGAGATACTCGGATCCTTACTGCTGGGCACCAGCTTGAGGCCGGTATTAAGTGGGTCTCTAGCTTTTTTTAACTAGGATCCACGATCTCTTCAACAGGAAATGTGGACGCGAAAGTGAAGGAAAGAATTAGGAAAGGAACCCAGAAAATCCGGGACCTGAGACCAGTGCTAAAGAACTCCAAATTGAGTGTGAGGAATAAGAAGAAAGTAATCAACGCATGCATATTCTCCGTAGTCTACTACGGCTGTGAAAGCTGGAGAACTGTGGACAAGAACATTAAGAAATTACATGCCCTCTATAACCTATGCACGCGCATAGTTAGGAAGAAACACAAAATTGAAAAGATCCGTATGGACATACTGGACATTGGACTCCCACATCCCATTGATATTATCGCGAGTAAACGGTTTACTTTCCACAGTAAGACRGAAACTTTAGAGGAGTACGAGAYAATCAAACGAATCTGGAAGGGAGAAATACAAATGGGGAAAAAGATCAGTGAGAGAAAGAAGCAATCAATTTCGGAATGTCTTCGAGTGGACATACAGTGGCTATTTGGGGATGATGCGGTGTATGGAGATTTCATTAACCGCATTATTCACAAAGATCCTACTGTATCGAGGGAAACATACATAAACTCCTTAATTCGATCAGGAAGACTCAATAGGACAAGAACAACTGTACCGAAGCTGATCAACGAGAGAGACAAATGTCACCAATGTCCAGTAAAAAGATGCTACAAGGAGTTTGCCGAAAAAAAGGAGCTGAACAGACACATGAAAAGGGATCACGCGGTGTCCACTTCCGCTAATCCTGATCAGCTCAATGAGATACAACAACAGCTATTGCCATTCCCATGTACACTATGCAAAAAGTCGTACAAAACGAAGGGGTGACTGATGAGGCACCTCTACCGGGATCATAAATTGGAGGAGACAGAAGAAATTGGAGAACCGACAATGACACCAGCGCTAACCAGTACAACCGCAGAAGAAAGAGTCGTGGAAAACCTCAACATCGACTATCTCGACGGCGGTGGAAGATGCGATAGGTACTGAAGAAACACATCTGACTTTTAGGATTGCAGATATAACTGCAAGGAGAGAGTTCAGATGTCCATTTTGCGGCTGTACGAAGTCCACGAATACAGCCAAAGATATGCAGAACAATGGCTATACAACCCATGGGTGGTCGTTTCTTACAGGGAACCCGAAAAGATCTCGGAGACTAAAACTATCCGACCCCGTAGAAGGCCTATCGGGGGGCTGCTAGTGATTCTTTAGTTTGGGTGGACCCTCTAAAGAGCCTAGAGGCTCAATACCATTCGAATGAGATGCGAGGTCGACATCGGAGAGACAAATCGTCATCCCAATCCCGGATTAGCGAACACTCGTAAATGAGTCGATCGAGTAAGGTTCTTGATCATTGGTTATGTTGTAAGGATAGAACCTCATCCATTTCAAAAGATTAGTTTTCTGTTCTACAAAATGGTTTTGATTCAGATTATGAACGACAGTTTTGTGAATCTCTACTAATAAGACACTACAACCCATCAATTAACATTCAGAATGGGCAAAGTAAGGTTATTTAAATACTTAAAATTTTTAATTAAAATATTCTTTATGCCATTATTACCCAATAATACTTTGATAAATAATAAAAATTAATTTTTTCGTTACCTTTTATAGTAAATGTATCTATTAAAATTGTATTATTCAAACAATTCAATATTCATATACTAAACATCCAAAAATTGCTGATGATGATGTATGTAAACATCGAAACATGTCAAATAATTATATAAAAAAAAGCTTTAATCAAATTATATTTTCGAAATATATATTGTTTCATTTTTTTATAATATGATTGAAAGCGGAAGCAATGTAGGATAATTTGTAGGGAGAGTAAAATAATCCATAAAATTATTATGACATTAAGTAAGCATTTTTATTTATATTTTGATATCATTTTTTTCAATTTGAATTATTTCTTGTCAAAAGATGATTAAATGCTCATAGACAAACGTTATCAATGATGTAGTGATAGTGAATGAGATTTTTATTACGAGTTTGCTGACTTTATCGACACGTTTTCTGACGACGTCACAACTCGACATATATCTCCATCTGCAGAGTGGAGATCAAGTGTTCAGAATTGTACATCAGTAGTCAGTCAACGAGTTTAATTTCGGTGGTAAGACTTAGCTAGAACTGGAATCAATAGAGAACGAAAAGTGGTCATCCTAAGAACCATAATTATTGATTGGACTAAAATACGGTTCAAATGGCGTTGATTATTGAAAAATTTTGATGTATCCCACAAAGTGTCATTTCGGTATCAAATATCAGTCCGTCGGATCCAATTAACGAGTGACGGTTCTGATCTGATTTTGGTTTCCTGTTTTGCGCTTATTTCGGAATCGAATCATATACTCGCGGCCCAATTGTACGCGCACTTTCTCTCGGAGATGTAGGTTGACTGAACACATGACGTGGTGGAATGTATGTATATTTTTATATATGTTCAAATTATAATTTTTATTATTATAAAAGTTATAAAAAATCTCAATTCATTCTTCCGTCAGTGACGCGTCGAAGGGGGATCATGTTAGACAAAATGTACTTCCCCTGCGCTACCAAAACAAGTTATATAAATGAAATTAACAAAAACTGAACATTTAAAATGATAATTTATAATTAATAAAAAATTTTAATTAGTTTACTTTTTTATTACAATTGGCTCGCTTTATTATTATTTGTGAAATTTTATTAAATATTAGTAATTATATTCAAAATTACTTTTTTAAAAATTAAGTGATAAATTTACCATTGCAACACTTAAATTATTTTTTTATTAAATAAATTAAAATTAAAAAACATTTCTGTAAATATATTTTTGAATAATTGAAAAAATATTGGAATATATAATTTACAAAATTAAATAAAATATATTTTTATATTATTTTTTTACATTTCTTGAGTTAAAACTTATCATTATTTTTTTAATATTTTTTTTAAAAAAATAATAGACTGAAAAAAATATTTACAAAACTAAACTCAAAATAAATAAAAAAAATTATTTTGAAATAAAATCAATTCAGTAAATTAAAGATTTTTAATTGATATTATTTTTCCAAGTAAATTAAAACCAAAAATCAATTGAAAATTATTTCTTTCTATCTCAAAAAAAACAGTTTTCACTGGAAATTTATTTTTAATGGATGTTTCTTTTTAAATCAGATATTTCAGTTATAAAAAAATAATTATCAAAAATTTTCCAAATTTTCTTAACACTTCTCAAATTGAAATAAACGAGAATTTTCAATCCACTTTTCATGGCTACTGTTCCTATTCCGGAGGGAGAACTTTTAATTTGGGCTCGAAATTTGTATAAATTCCGATATAATTAATATTATCAGAGATATTATCTTATAAGTATTTTCTTACAAATAAATTAAATTATTAAAATTAAATAACTTGAAAGAAGATTTATTATGCTTTTACTTTTCTTTGAGTTGCATTGGTTACTAAAAATAAAATTAATTAATTAAATTTAATATTAAAGTTACCTCAATTTTCCTATTTTCGATATAAATTAATGATATTTAATTTCTGAACATCGATGATTCACAATATGACTTCTCATAATGTACAAATTTATAGAAAACTCATTTTTGGAAATGGAGGAGATTCTATTTTTGCAAAATTTACAATAACTTATAAACTTAGTAGATCTAAACGACTGTTTATTTTTATACAAATCAAAATTTAAGGATGACTATTTGTCTCTCCAATGTGATGTCTACCTTTCTGAATGTTATGTCAAGGCTATTTAACCATAGGTTATGTAAAAGTTTAAATGAAAAATATTTATATGTATATATAATTTAATGATGTGCTGTATACATATATATATATATAGTTGTATATATATAGTTGGAAGACCATTATGTCATAATGTCTTACATCAGAATACTCTAATATGATTGAACGAATCACTTTGCACGTTTAAGCAAAGGTTTCTGAAACTTTATTAACAGTGCTTCAGTAATAGTCCTTTCATAGTTGCAGTCAAAATTACTAATCAGAACCCGAAAATCACTCTCATTTACTCTCCTGTGAGTCTCATGACAGCTCTTAATATGGCCTAAAATAGAGCTTTTTCTACTTGATTCGGTATGCTCAGTACGGATATACAGCTCTAGTATGGAAGTAACGATTTATCTCTCCAATGTACAAGGATTCACTTGTGACATTTAAACTGGTAGACTAAATTTGCTTTCATACCCAATTGTGTTTTTGATTTATTGGAAAAGTATTTAGTTAGTGAGGAAAACCAATTTAGTTTCAAAGCCTACTGGAGAACATTTTTCAACAACTCTTTTAAAATCCTTTACTCCTTCAGAGTATGGGAATTTTAAGAAAAGTTTCTTTGTGTTAGTCTCTTCCTCAGAAGTATTAAGCTTGCTTTTGATAAAATTATTAGTTTTTAAATAAATTGATTCTACCATTTTATTTATGATCTTATTTAGATATTTTATATTAAAAGCATTATAACTAAGTCTGTTATGTAGCGTATCGAGTTTCTCATCCAAAATTTCATAAGATGAAGTTAAGCTCCATACCCTGTGTATTAATCATTTGATCATATTAATATTATATTTTGGATCCCAAAAGCTATTCGGAGTACTGTATAAACCAATGTCCGTTGGTTTTCTATAGACCCTTGTCATAAATTTATCATGCTGTTTTTCTATCAATACATCCAGAAAAGATATTTTATTATTATCTTCAATTTCACAAGTGAACTTCATATTTGTGTGAATATAATTTGATATATAAAGTTCACTTGTGAAATTGAAGATAATAATAAAATATCTTTTCTAGATGTATTGATAGAAAAACAGCATGATAAATTTATGACAAGGGTCTATAGAAAACCAACGGATACTGGTTTATACAGTACTCCGAGGCAGTTGTGCGATATTTTAGGACCCAGGCTTGTTTTAGTTTACCGCATATAAAAGATAAGTTTTAAGCCTTTCATCACGAGAAATGTTGATATATTGTATGATAGACGAAGAACTCATGGAGGAATATGAACAAACAGCTAAAAAAATTGTTCACTCTTGGTCTAGTATATTAAATAAGTTAGTTAAAGCTTTTTGAAGAATACAAATTTTGGTCGCTTTATTGTTATTAAATAAAAAATCAAATTAGTGTAGCCTGAAAAATCTGGACAAGTTAGTATAAAAAATTAATAATTAAACACTTTTAATAAGTTTAAGATTTAATTGTGACATTTTAAAACTTGACTTAAAATTTTATTTAAATATAAAAAGGAAATCTTTATTAATATTTTACTGAAAATATTTATAGTAAAATGAAACTTTATTATAAAACCACAATTTTTAATTATATTTTTAAGAAATTTATTTAATAAATCGAAAATTGAAAGCTTTGTTTATATATCGATAAAGAATAATAAGTAATTCAATATGTTATTAACCCGAATGGGACCACCGTCCTTTTAAAAGAACACTGCTCAAATATTTTTTACATCAATTTGACGACTCAGCAACAGGCGGCATTAGGTGCGATAGTCTTTTAAAAGGACACCCTATTACAAAAAGACCGTATGAAACAAAAAATATTTTTTAATGTAGAACAAGTTATTTAGATATAATAAACCAGAATTAATATCAAAAATTCATTTTTTCTAAAGGAAATAGTTTCGGCCCCATTAGGGTTAAGAAACGTTGCAAAAAACTCTGATAGTTGTATTAATAAATGTTTTAATAGTAATGTTGCTGTGGTTATTTATCTCATGGTCAAGATATTTTGTTAGCCATACTGGGTTAATCAATTAATTAATACTTTAGTTTAATGAAATGTTAATTTAGCTTTATCTTATTTGTAAATTTAGTTTAAAATCTTGAAAAAAAAGTAATTTGTAATTGCGATGTATTAACAACATCAATATAAGTTTTACAATATTTATTAATACCACAAGCGCTTTCACTATTTGACATTTTCTTGATCAATATATTTCTGAATTCATACTAATTATTTTCAATAAATGAAAATCTTTTAATAAAAATTATTAATCATAAAGAATCTAATTGGTTAAAATTAAATCTAAACATTTTAAAAAGAACATTAAATTAACATGTTAAAATTTTAAATTACATTAAACATTAAATAATACATTCAAAAATTATTTTAAATCTTTTTACTTTAAAATTAAATTATTTTTAATTAGTAGGAATCAAAGAAAATACCAACCATCCATCTGGGTAGGAGAGGACCAATCCGAATCAACACAAAACATGCACAATATCAACACACAATTCAAAACATTCCTCACACGATGAATTCATTCTTGTTTTTAGAAAAGATTAATTGTTCGTAAATTTGTAATTTAATGTAACGGCAAATCCGTTTGCTGAATTGAATGAATAACATTTAAATGTTGGTTGTAAAAGACGAAAGAAATAAAAAAATATGGAATCGTTTTTCTGTTATCATTTATGTAGAGTGAAAATAGTGATTGAATTTTACTTCATTCTTAGAAACATAATGTCACTGGTTCCAAAGGAATTGTTGGAGAACGGCCCGTGATTATCATTTCCGTTTACCGAGTCACAACGACTAACGGATTGGGAATCCGGATCGGCCAAAAGTGCATGTAAATCGGATCTCTTAAGTGCCAGAATCAGTTATTATAAAAAGGAATGCTCAAGGGATTCGATCCAGGATTTTCACAACATCTAAATTTATTAATACGAGTTGTTAGTTAAAATTTTCACTTCGCCAAAATAATTCATTAATTTTTAATTTGAAAATTAAAAAAAAGTTAAAAATGATTATTAAATAAAAACTAACAAAAATAAATAATTATATAAAACTTTAAAATGTTTACATTCATAACAATTAATATATTTTAATAATACAAGTTTTGAAATAAGAATTTCAAAATAATAAACGAATTAAAATTTATAATACTTTTTAATAAAATGATTGTAGTAAATGAAAATTTAATAGTTTTATGATAAAATTTTTAAAGGAGTTTTATTAATAATTTAAAACTAAATTTTATAATTATAAGTTATATTTTACAAATTAAATTAAATGAAAAATTTCAATAAATGGATTTTGTCGAAATGATTAAATTAATGGAAAACTTGTTTGTATATGTGTATTATAGTCATAAATAAAGATTTGCGATAAATATGAACGCGGAAATTTCTGATAAAAAATAGTTTAAACGCGACTAGCAAATAATATTAGTAATTATTATTATAAATTAAATATTCTTTTAACTAAACCATAATTTTTTTAAAAAATGCAATTTTTTAATTAACCAAATTTTACAAAATGGAATAAATAAAGATAAAAAAGAAAGAGAAGTAGTATTTTATTATTAAAAAAATAATATATTCATTTACAAGAGTAATTAAAACAATAATTAAAATGTGTATATTAAAACACTGCGTGTCGCTAACTCAAAACAATCATAAATCTGCTTCTGCTTCTTTTCATTGCCGCAAGTCTTTAATTAAGGGAAATTTTAGGCAGATGTCGTTTTCAATATTCCATTAACACTGATAAAATTAAGACAAAAATTGAGTCAAATATTGATTCCGAAATTGTTCGTTTTAATTCATTTTGGAATTTGAATAAATTATTTTTCTTCCAATTTTTTTTGGATAAAATTAGAGGAAAAAAATATCAGACTAAAATGAAAAATTGGAATAATTTATTTGAAATTAAAAAGTGAACGCCATTTTTCCCAATTTATTTTTGTAATTAATTTCGGCGGATTACCCGCCATCTTCAGACTAAATTAACACTGGCTTTTTGCAGCTTATATATGAGAAAGGTGATTATGTAATCAATCATGTAATAAAGGGTCTATTTGAAAATGTTTAACAGAGAAGTTGAGTGTGAAGCTTGAATATTAATTTTTGGATCCATGGATCTTATTAATAAGGCCTCACACTTTACTCTCTCAAAAGTGGCGTTCACTTTTTAATAATGAATATCAATAGCCATTATTTTTTACATTCCTGATTTGAAATTATTATGTAAAACCAATTTTCTGTTATTTTATGCAAAAGTATTTTAATTTTTCGTTTAAAGGGATATTTTATCTACAATCTTTTTTCTTAAAAAATTAAAAAGACTAAAAACTATTATTAATATTCATTGCATTCATGATAATAAAACATTTTTTATTTTACTACAATTTTAAATTTATTTTTTATTTTAACATTTTAATATTAATTTGATGAGAAGCATCGTATTTTCACGATTATAACCCGCGGGTCATATGTGATTTTATCTACGCCGCACGCAACTCGCAGCGTATAAAAGTGGGTGAAGTAATCTAAAAATATTTTACACGAGAGAAACTAACATTTCACGATGATAACCAACGTGTAATGTGTGATTTTACCTACTCCAAATGCCTCTTTCGAGGAAAAATTTTTGCAAGTAATATGCGTGTAAATACGATATTTAGCATTATCCTAGATCTATGATCGAATAATGACGTATTTCTTGAATCTAGGTTCCTTTTAAAAATGTTTCGATTTCATCATTTTTTGGACATGGACGTGGTACGCCAGAATGCTCCAGCACTGAGTCAGTTTAGATCAGTGGTGGCCAACCTTTTTTGCGCCACGACACCTTTTTGTAAACGGAAAAATTTCGCGACACTCATATGCCTTTGCATTAAATTTTTGGTGAATTGTAACAAGGCGTTAGCAGTATGATAAAACAATTACTTACGCGTAAAAATCTTTTAAAAAATCACCCTAGGGTGTCGCGACACCCAGTTTAGCCACCACTGGTTTAGAGAATTCGTTTTTAAGGAATCGGAGTATTGATCACACAAGACACTCTCCAAATCTTCCTCAGATCTTTATCATTAAAAACTGTTTACAATGCAAATGTTTCTTCATATATCTGAAAAGTAGCTGCAAGATTGAGTCTTGCGTTTTTTAAACAAAATCGACAAGTATAACGTCAGACATTTTCTTAGAGAGATTCCAGATCTTACATTCTTGGAACTTGATTCCCCTGGAAATTTCCACTTGTTTTACTTGCATTTAAACTTTGGCAGATAGAGAGTGAGAAGGGTGGGTTGGAAAACATGCAGTTTGAAAACACACGAGGTTTGTCTGAGAGCACTTCATCTCTGATGAAAGAAATCGGGAAAGAAATCTGAACTCTAGCTTTTTCACACCTAAGTCATTACTTTTATGATACCTTTGCTCATATTCACAGCATCAGACAGTTACCGCGTTGTGATTCAACGGTCTACTCACAGTAAATTTTTGCACTTTTATTTTATTTTGTCAGAATTTTCACATATGAGTTGAGTTCTTTAGTCACAAAAATTAGGTTTTCAATATTCAAACAGTGTCATCTAATTTTAAATTACTCTTTAGGACGGAGAGTGTTCGTTATATGGCCCCTTCAATTGAGATAAATCAATATTTGGAAACGCCATAATTCCAGAAAATTATTTAAGTTGCAATATTCAAGAGCCTCAATCAATACTTACATTAAATTTCAAAATTTAGCAGGAACATACAACGCATATTTTTTTAATAAGTTAAAGAAAGAAATGATGGAAAACTGTCACATTTGTAGAAGTAAAAAGTGTTTTTTTTTATCAAGATAGTACACCTTACAACGGGGCAGTTGCAATGATAAAAACTCGCAAATTAAGTTTTGAACTGAATCAACCACCCTCCTTACTTGCACATATTACATCGAATACCTTCTTTTTGTTTCCTCAACTCAAAGCTGCGATCGAGAGACAGAGATTTTCATCCAATGTTGATACCATCAACTTTGTAAACAACTATTTTTATGAAGAAAGACGCAAAGAATTATTAGGATGGACTGCAGAGGTGGGAGAATCGATTTGCGAAGTGTAAATAACTAAAAATAGCTGATGTACGGAAATAAAATTATTTAAAGAAGAGCTCACTTGATTGTTAGATCAAAACTTTCAGTAACCCCTCTTAAGCCCTATTTTACTTCTATTTAAACTTTAACATTATTTTGTAAGCAATTATCTTGATAAGAACATTTTTATCTTAATTTATATATTCTATTACACTAAAAAGTCAATTTTATAAATATTTTCTCTCTTATTTACCCTTACACTTCACTTAACGTTGCCTCTTTAAAGTACATTAATTAAATAATTAAAAAGGACAAATAGGGACTAGTAAAATATAATATTTTTGCCTGAAATTTTTAAAATTTTAATAAAACTATTTTTTATTATTTTATTTGCCAAATGTTTTTAATTACAAATTTCAATATTTTAATAAACTACTGAAGTTTATTTGGAGCCGTTACTAAAGTCTGGTTTGGTATCGGTGTAGCAGTCGGAGTCAGATTTTTTCATACAAAGTTCCCACTCCTGGTGCGGTTTTCGAAAGGTTAGTACCTGCTTTAAGCGGGAATATTACAGTTAAAAAATAACGTACCGGAGAAAAACTCGTATAATTGCGACTTGTTGCAAGGTACTCTACTCCAGAGTGGGATGTAAAAAGATCCCATACAAGTACCCTTAAGTGGTTGTTAACGGTATTGCAGCGGCGGATCCAAGGGGTGACTAAAGTGGCTAGTTACCCCCTCTTGTTTCTTGTCATAAAAATGGGTTAACCTTTTTGAATCATAAATAAATGAGCAAAAAAGTAATGTAGTTAAGTGTACTAAGCAACTCCGTTTTATTGTTTACAGAAATAAGGATTCAAGACAAGAAATAAACATCAACTTCACTATGAAATTCTAAAACAAAACCAATTATTCTAAGCGAGTGACGGTATTATCACAATGGGCACTTTTACTAATAGGCAAACCTAGGCTACTGCCTACGGGAGCCAACTTAAAAAA
>MQRK01228148.1:9048-29373 GCA_001938485.1 Girardia tigrina
ATATATATATATATATATATATACATATATGTATCCATGGAATTTAGAAACCTATTTTTGAATTCTTTTTACTCAATCGATTTTCTTCCATTTTTGCACACTCACTCATTCTCGATGGCAATAAATGATTATGTGAAAATGTGATCAAAAAAAATTTTTAAGATCCCAAAATGGAAAAAAACAGAAAATTCGGAGTTCCCGAACAATATTAATTGCAAGATATCTATTTATAAATTATAAGTAGTTTATATTAATTTTTAATGTGTTTTTTTAATTAAAATTTTAAAAACTTTGTTGGCAAAGTAGAGTTCTGTCTGCATAAAGAATAGATATAAAAATTAATTTTTTTTAATTTACTAGTTAAATATTAATATTCGTAATTGTTAATTTGTATAATTCCATATCTTCACATATAATTATTATATTAATTTTTACATCCTTCAGAAAAAAGACATTGAATTAAAATATCAAACAGTCGAACAAATTAGTTGATTGTTTTTTTTTAATTTATGTCAAACCGGAATATTTTTGACATTTTATCTTCTTAAATTAGCAATTTTTATTTATATATTTTTTTGATTAATTTTGAAAATTAATCGAAAAAAACAGTTAATTATTAATGTTGATTTTTTTTGTAATTTTGAGTAACTTAATTTAAAAGGGGAAATAATAATTTTTTTAATTATAAAACAAATTAAACCGTTTTTTATCATTTAATTTATCTTTGCTTTTTTTATAAAAAAATTAATCTGATGAAAATCTGTCTGGAACTTTATTATTAATTATTTATTAAATTATTCTCAAATATAAATTGCAATTGATATTAATTTATTTGATTTTCATCGGGTAGAAAAGGGTGTTCATACTGTTTTCTCTTATCATTTTTACATTCCCCATAATACAGTCCTATTTGTTACGTTTATGATTAAAATTTTAATTTTTGCACAGTTTATCGTACATTATTATTTATTATTACTATTTTAGGAGGATATAAAAATGAAAGAATAACTCGAGGAAGTTCGTTACGTTTTCCAAGAACCGAGCTTCAGACTTTTCATTTGGAGAATATGGCCCAAGGTTTACGACATTCCATCTTTCATTCTCGCTCTTGAATGGCAATTTCGCTGCCATATTTTTTATTATATCTTCGTTGTTTATCAAATAGAACAGCTGATATTCCTTATTTATATATTTATTACATATTATAAGACTGAAAATTAATAAACATTTCCTACAAAAATATGCATTATTTCAAAAATTATCATTCCAGATGTCCTTCAATATCCAATTCCATCAGCTCTCCATCAGCTCATTCTTTTAATAATTCATTAATTTATTTTTTAGTAAATCTTGAAATTATATATTTTTAATGGTATTATTTGAAATATTGTTTAACAGTACCTCATCCTGAAAGGTTTAAAAATTTCCAAAATGCGATGTTAACATCAACTATTAATGAATTAAATTTTAAGATAATATTAACATCTGAAAAATCGAAATATGCTAGGTAATAAATTTGTTACAGCTCCGGACTGTGCCGATTTTCGGAGTTCAACTGTGAATTGGTCGCAATTTTCAACAATTTGATCGATTCGGAATGGAGATTTTTGGTCCACAACTCGAAAGAGTTTCCCTGATTGAGTCGGTTGGGGTGGCAAAATGAGAGATTAAGGGGAGCATTTTTGGTATGTGTTTTGGTGCGGTTCAACCGTGGGATCACGGTTGAAGGCTACTCGACCATATCCCACCCACACAGAAATCTTTACATATATGAATTAAGGGACTAATCTAGCATTTTTACTTTAAGAAGCGTATTTTGAAAATGCTTCCACCCCTAGAATTTCGAAATTTTAAAATTAAATTTATATTTAAAGTATATAGAATAGTTAAATTTATGATTTTTTTTACTTTGATAAATTAATTAATAAACCGATTATAAATGATAAAGAAGACTCAACAACTTTAAAATATGTTTTAAGCATTCCATATTCAGAGGGATTTGGTCAATTTAAACGTTCAATTTTAAAATGCGTAAATAATGCCTTTAATTTAAAAATAATATCACAAACATATAAAATCCAAAATGTGTTTTGTAATAAATCTCCAATCCCATTTGGATTATGTTCGGATCTCGTCTATAAATTTACATGTAATGGGTGTAATGCCACATACATTGGAGAGACGTCCCGTCATCTTTGTAAGAGAATCCAAGAACATGGTCGGAATGTAGGTAGAAGTAATATTGCAGGCCACAGAAAGGGTTGTATGTTGAATGAAAACATAAACATAAATGATATTAAAATTCTGTGTTCTCGTTTTAAAAACTATTGGGAGAGGGTGGCCTGTGAAGCACTTTATATCAGATCTTTAGATCCTAAGATTAATGTGAAAACGGGTCTCTCGAAAACCCGATTAAGCGTGTTTAGGTGACATAATAATCCATTAATGACATAATCACTGCTTGCCTATATAAGCAGATTTAAAATTCATTTCTTTCTTGAGACCTGACGGTGACGGTTATACCGTCGAAATTAATTGTCATAAAAAATAAATTTAACAAATGGCGTGTTTTTGTTTTTATACTTTTATTTACTAAAAATAGTTTTTAAACTTATTTTTAATAAAATGACTTTTTTAACTTAATTAAACTTTTTTTTAATAAAA
This sequence comes from Girardia tigrina, assembly GCA_001938485.1. Lineage (NCBI taxonomy): Eukaryota > Metazoa > Platyhelminthes > Tricladida > Dugesiidae > Girardia > Girardia tigrina. The sequence continues at coordinate 11,713 of MQRK01228148.1, forward strand.
TGGCAAAAATTAGATTTTAAAATTTAATTTTAACTTAAGTTTTTATAAATATGTTTTATATATATAAACTAATAATGTAGCTTTAAAAGAATTTTTTTAATATTACGTTGTGGTGGGGGGGCGGGATATAGTAGAGTAACCATAATTCAGAATAATTGTATGGGTTTTTATTTAATATTGATAATATTTATAATTGACAAAGAAGAAAATCGAGAAAGTGCTGAATGGATCGAAGGAGATGATATAGAACTAAGTGGAATAATTGTTCCAGATGAACACGTTCCAGTGAGAACTGTGCCAGTTTACTCCCCAGAAGAACATTTTAAATCTACCTGGGAAAACAAATAATGTTTATTATATTTTTACTATGTTTAATGTCACAGTGTGGTTTTGTTTTTTTTCCTTTGTTTTAAATGAATTAAGTTGAAATGCTTTTGTTTAATTGTTTTTTATTTAAAAAGAGAGGGGCTCAGAAATTTATGACGTAGTTTTATAGGGGATATAATATTTTGTGACGACGGGGAGGAGGCCTATGAAAACGTAAAAAAATCGCGTAAAAAACGTAAAAAAACGACCTCTATGAACATATGAAAAATGTAAATGTGATAATAAAATTGACCATCTCAAGATTCAAAGAATATTCAAACAGAAATCTTAACCAAAACTTAATGCAAATTATTTATAAGCTTGATTATAGAAACATTGGTTTTTATGCACAACTGCATCAATAAAATAATCAGTAATCTGACGATGGCGATTGATCCGTCCAAATATATTACTCATAAAAATTTATATTTAAAATGGATGATTTTGTATTTAAAAAAAAATTTTCATCTGACTTTTTTTATTTTTTTTGCAAAAACATTTATTAATACAAACTCTGACATACAAAAAAATAGAGTAACAATATTTGATTATTGTCTTTTAATGAGATGAATGTGCTTGTCTATTAGCGCAAAGTTTATCAAATTACGGTGTTTTTTGACAAGATACTTACACGTAGCGCTTCTTCTAAACGAACTCGATATTTTGTTTCGATTGAACCTACTGCAGAAAATCCTTTTTCACATAAATATGATTGTTGGTACACAAGCGGACGCAGCACGGTGGCGGGGTGTCGGGGTTGGGAGTTCGATGCTTCCGGGACAAGGGGGGGAAGAAGAACCGAACTCACTGAGATAAGATGAAGCTTGTTCGTTTTTTGAACCATTGACCAAAGCAAAGTATCATATAGTATATTTTGCAGAAACTGCGTTACCGGCCTCTGATTCTCCAGATACAATTACTGATTGATTTCCTTTCATTTTATCGATTTCTGCCTTCATCTCCCTTAATTTCTGAGTTAAATGAGCCAAAAATTTGAAGCAATTTTCTGTTTTACTTTTTCGATATTTGATCCTTCCCTACTTCCCGATTTATCAACAATAACTAAAATTTCAATTTTACAATTTTGATTTTCACTATCTGGTATAGTAAATTTTGGTACAAAGTTAATCATTGTGACATCTGATTTTCTTTTCCACTTGATAAACCTCTCTGTTTCCGTCGTACTCTGATAGAGTGTATCTCAACCTCAGAATCACTGGTAGAGCCAATTTAAATCGATCCACGTCTTTTATCTCATTTCGTGCTACATTGAATAGTAATTCTATCGCAAATTTGATCTTAAGTTTCGCTTCAGAATGTTTGAGAAAATTTCCAATACGGCATTTAATCACATCCGTCATACTTCGATTCATTTCTATCGTTGCAGCCTTATGAATCTCCTTTCGCGGCTTCGTACATACTCTTTGCTTCTTCTACTTCTTTACATATTCCGATTAGAGTCTTATTATCTATTACCGCATCTAGGTAATACACAACCCAATTATTGTCTAACAGAAATGAAAACAGCGCCGCTGTATCTTCATCATCTTCATTTTTATTCTAGAATTCCACTGTGCACGATATCAAATAATTATTTATATGGTAATCCACCGATAACGATTTCAATGTTATTTTTGGATCGAATTTGCAAGTTAGTAAGCCAAACATTTTTCAAACTGATAATTGATACAAAAACAATTTCAAAGTTATTATTTTGAAACTTGCGGTAATTGAAACGGGAACAGCGACAAGAAATATCAAATTATCAACATTACCAATAGATTAATTTAACTCTAAAACAAAAAAAATTATCCATTTAAAAATATATTTTAAGACCATATATTTCGACGGATCTACCGTCATCTTCAGGTCACTAATTAATAATCAATTCACCTCTATATAAATACAAAAATGATGATTATGTAATCGATTGCATGAAAACATGCTAATCAAAAATTCTCAATAAGCTGGTTGAGACTGCCAATTGAACATTGATTTTAGGGCAACGTGACCTAATTAACAATGCTTCACACGACACTCTCCCAATAACTGTCAAAACATCACATTTACATTTTTTCCTATGTTCTGCAATATTATGTTCTGCAATATTTGTACCTTATTCTGAAGAATTTAACAACTTTAAAAATGCATTGTTAAAAGCAACTAACAATGAATTAAATTTAAAAATTATATCACGATCTCATAAAATTCAAAATATGTTCAGTAATAAATCTATTACACCTTTAACACTTTGTTCTGATATTGTTTATGAATATAAATGTAATGGGTGCGATGCCACATACATTGGAGATACTGCCCGTCATCTCTGTAAACGAATTCAAGAACCTGGTCGAAAAGAGAGTAAGAGTAATATTGCAGAACCTAGGAAAAAATGTAAATGTGATGTTAATTTTGATAATTTCAAAATTCTGTGTAAGCATTTTGACAGTTATTGGGAGAGAGTGTCGTGTGAAGCATTGTTAATAAGGTGACGTTGCCCTAAAATCAATGTTCAATCGGCAGTCTCAACCAGCTTATTGAGACTTTTTGATTAGCATGTTTTCATGCAATCGATTACATAATCATCATTTTTGTATTTATATACAAGTAAATTGATTATTAATTAGTGACCTGAAGATGACGGAAAGATCCGTCGAAATATATGGTCTTGAAATATATTTTTAAATGGATGACTTTGGTTATCATAATAAATATTAAATTTTAATAAATAATAAATATTTTAATAAATGATAAATAATAAATATTAAATTTTAATAAAGTTTTATACAAATGATTATTCAAAAGAAAATACAATATATAAAAACAATATATATAATTAAATACAAAAATTAATATAAAATATAAAATACTGTATTTTTATAATAGTTTTTACTTTGGTTATCAAAAGAAGATTTTCATCCGGACTTCGTTTTATCAAAAAAAATTAATTTAATTTTTCCATTATATTTTCATTTTTTTTATTGATATTATTTATTTTTTTTTTTTTAATTTTTTCAATTTGGAATTTAAGTTATTTAATTTTTTTTGCACACACAAATAAAATTCACAAAAAAATACGAATCAAAACCAATTCCAAACAATTTATCACAATTTCTGTTTAGTTCCAATTACCAAATCAATTCATTGACTTCAATGTGCGTAAATTATGAATTTTGAAAGAATCATTGACATTGAATTGCGAAATTTAATTTACAAAATTTTGACCTAAGATGATGTTTTATGCCGCCAAGAAGATGTCATGACGCTCGCTGGGTCTTATCGCAAGAGAACTGTTAAATTAAAATAAGTTTTAAAAATATAAATTTTTATTGGAGCTAATAACAAAATAAATCATTTTTTTATAAAAATTGTCTGGAAATACTTTAAAATGACTTTTTTTAAACAACGTTCGGGCCCATAGGAACGCGCCCCAATCTTCAATCTCCCAATCGTGAATTGTGGTCCATAAGAGGACCGTATTTCTTTCGCAATTATTTGAATCACTTGAGAAACCACCGATGAAATAATCTGGTTGAAACAATTCCCTAAGATTCGAATTCAGTAGGTAATCGAGAGTGGTACTATTCATGAATTCCAGAAACAACTTTTTCTTTTCTCAGGAGTCGTCATCGAATCGTCTTCGTCTGTTAGATTTTCAATCAGCGGTTGTCCTTGCTGTAAATCTTCAATCGCTTCATCGAAATGCTTCCCTTAACGCTGTCACTGTCGCTTCTTGTCATTTGATTTAATAATTAAAAAAATCAATATCTCTATATATCTTTTTTATTAATTCTCAAAATCTAATTCATTTAATACATTATAAAAAATAACATTAATAAGATTTTCATTTCCCTTTTTTTACATTTTTCTCTTTTCTTAATTAACAAAAGTAATTTTAAGTAATTCTTTTCATTTTAAATTTTAAAACTTTAATTAATTTTTTTTATATAAATATACATATATAATTTATTGGAATCGGAATTAAAATTCCAATTCCAAATTTTATTTTTAATTTTCATCTTGAACATTTTCTTTAAAATATTTTTATATATAATTTTATTGCCAGAAAAACCAAATATATCAAAAGGAAGAACAAGAAAAGGAATTGTGAAAGAATGTAAAGCCCAAGAGATAGATTGAAAGTAGAAGCATATCAAGAAAGGAAACCATCTTTGGTTATTATTAGATAGTTAATCTTACAGAAAGTCAAAATCGGGAACTTTTCCTTTGATCCTTTTGTTTTTGTCTCAATCTCGAAGGTGTCGCCATCAAAAGTGAGGGATAAAACTGATCCAGGATCAGGATAGTATGATTTGATATATATCTATACAAACTGAATGTAAAAGGCATATCATGTTTTAAAAAGAAATCTTTGCGTTTTCAAATTAATATTTTATATTATTTTTTAAAATGGAAATATTTCATTGAAACAAAACTAGACAAATATCAATTAATTATTTACCAAGTCGAACGATTAATTCAAAAATTAATTGTAATCGAAAAATATAAAATTGTTCATATATATATTAAATATAATAAAACATTATCAAGGATTTTTCCAACAAATTCTAACCGAGTCTGATTGGGAAAGATTAGATGTATATAAATTGTCGTTCACTTGTACAGATAAATCAGGGGCAAACATTCTTCCTTCTCCCCTCCCTCATTCCTTCCTCCTCCCCTCCCTCATACCTTCCTCCTTCTCTCCCTCATTCCTTCATCCTCCCCTCCCTCATTCCTTCCTCCTCCCTCCCTCATTCCTTCCTCCTCCCCTCACTCATCCTTTCCCCCCTTCAGCATTCAATTACCAACATAAATTTCCCATTTTGTTTGATTTCTTCTCTTTTGAATGGAGAATAATTTACATTATTTATGATGTTATTTTCTTTTATTACAAATGTTAACATTATTTAATGAAACAAAATTACTCGTTTATCAAAATATAAATTAATACACAAAACAGTTTTGTTTAAATTTATTCTTATTTATTAAATGTAATAAATAAATTAATTAATTAATAAAATATTTTATTTATTTAGAAATCATTTAGAAACTAAAAATAATCAAAAAAAAATTTTTTTAGAAATTTTAATAAAATATTTAAAATATAATCGCCAATTTGAAGAAGTAAAAACCAAAAAATTGTCTTTGAGAAAATACGCATTTTTTGACAAAAATTTATAATTTTTATAGCGACTATTCTGTCAAAATAATAAAATGAGGATTATTGTAATTAACTTTTATGCAATTTAGTGCCTTAAGCATTTGAAATCTTATATTTATCTACATTAGATTATTATATCCCTTATTTATGTTACCTCACCCTCGCATATTTTTTTTATTTGAATGATTATAATTAAGAGCAATAATTCAATTTTCACTACATTTATTTGTATCACAATTTGAATTGTCACTACAACAATTCTCCGTAAAATTTGCGTAGCTCGTCGTCGTTATTGATTGATATTATTGATATATTTGTTATCACTTTTATACTTAAATAAATGGTTTTTTTAACAAAAAATACGAAATTAATTAGTTGTACACTCAATAATTTTTACTAATATTATCAAACGTCTTATTATTCACACAAATTTAAATTACAATTTAATTTATAATTCGATTACATAAATAATTTATACTTTAAAATAAAAAATAATTATAATTATTTTAAGACAAATATTATTAAAATATTATTTATGAAATATTAATTTAATTTTAAAGTTAATAATTTAAATTTTAAAAATGGATTAAATAATCCGACTTTTTAAAATATTTAAAATATCAATCTTCCTAAACAACATACCAAACAATATACAATAAACACCATTCAAAATATTTCTCACAATCATTAATTAGTTTTTGTTTGTTTTTTTTTTGGATGAACAAGTAGGAGAAAGGAAATAAAAAAGACGTGAAAGAAAGTTTATTTATTTATTTTTATAGTCATATAATAATAATAATAATAATAATAATAATAATAATAATAATAATAATAATATGGAATATAACAAATCGATATTCTGCTAGTAATATTAAATGAAATAATAAAAAAGAAAATTAAATCGGCAGTCCAACTAACAAACAATTGTTAAAGCGCTTCTGAAAGCTTATTTAATCATATTGCTGTTTTCTTTACCGAAGCAGATTTTGTCAAGGAAATTACGAACAAATCATCAATCTAGTCGACGGAGTTTGACGATTGTTCTAGTGATATTAACTAATTTGTTTTCCTTAAGACTCCAATCTTTTTAGTATATATCTGGTTAATTCATTTTTGTCTTTTCGTTCATATAAAAGTTTTGTTGTAAAGTTTTTTTATCATAAATATTTTTAAAAAGGAAATTTATCTAATAAAAAAAGTCTTAATTGCTCAGCTTCCTTTACAAAATTAAATTATTTCTAATTTATCTACATTTAGTTGGACATTCTTTTAAGTCTGCTTTACTTATAACGTCACTTAAAGCTAAATCAATGCCAAATAGACAAAATCATAATGGATTATAAAATGTTGATGGCAAGAGGATGGCTGCGGCGCAGTTGCGCGTCTCCGGTGTTGGGAACGCGGAGACACTGGGACGAGAGAGAGAGAAGCACGAAAAGAACTTACATACTTTGATTCTATCGATGGTCACAGGGCACACGCGGTCTCAGTCTGTACGCACACGCTTAACACACAGTTAATTAAGACCAACGCCCCGTCGGTCGCTTTAAACGCTGCTCTTACTTCCCCACTGAAATCTAAGTGACCCGAAAAATCGATTAAATTGATTAAGAATCCTTTTTTTTGGTTTTGCCGTCATCATTTAGAGCGACCAGTTGGACGGTTTTGACGATCGCGAGATTTTCTTCGCTCATTTCGTTGTAGTTTTGGTCGCCCAATTAACACCATTCGATGACTTTACACCATTCTTTTCGACTTTTAGACCACGTCTATTTTTCTTGTTCATTTTCTGAAGGTTCAAAATAATGATAGAATGATTTTTTTTAATTTAGCGGCCAGTTCATGTGTTATTTGAGTTGAACCCATCTTAAAAGAACGGCATAGCATTCGTTTATCAATGATTTTTGGCGTCCTATTTTTATTTATTAACTATACGTGTGAGGAATATTTTAAATTGATTGAATGAGTGAATGTAGTGATACTGCAAGTTGATTTAAGTATGTTGAATTTGGAATGGTGATTCTCCACCCAGATGGAAATTGATATTTTTTTAAATTTAAAGTATTTGATTATTCGAACATAATTAAAATAATCATTTGATAAGTTCATATTTTTTAATTTAACAATAAAATTATGTTTAATATTTTTTAATAAAATTTAAAGTAAATGCCTTTTTAATATTTTGAAAACATTTTTATTATTTTGGGTTTTATTAAGAAATGGTTTAAATTATTATTTTTGATTAATATTTTTTAGAAGTTAAATATTTTAAAAAATGACTTAGTAAATTGTTCGAATAATCACGATTAAAAATATGAAAACCAATTAGAACAATGCCAAACGGTGAAAGATCTTCTGAGAGTTGTAATGACTCTTGTGAAGGACTCATGTGAACAGCTCATTCTTTAAATTTTTGAATAAATAATTTTTATAAATAATATTTGAAATAAGTAAATATTTAAAATCAAAAGTTGTCTAAACATTTATAATGTAAAAATATATCGTAATTAATTTTAAAAAGTTATTTTCGAGAATAATCGAATTTTATTTGAAGAGTAAAAAAAACTTAAAATGAAATTAATTGGGAAATAATGAATTTTAAATAATTGATTAAAAAAATAAATATATAAATACAAGGATAAAATAGGTTGTAATAATTTTAAAAATTATTCTAAATAGTTTTGTAAAAAAATTTAATTAAGACTTTTATCATTAACGTATCGTAATAATAATAAAATTTGTAAACTACTGTAAAATAATTTGTGAAAATCAAGAAGAGGAATTCTTCACGTTTTTTGACATTTTAACTTGTTCCTAAAATCAATAACTTTTTATAGTAAAGACTACAATGCGAATAATATATCAACATGCTCCTAAGAATATAAAATCAATATAAGATAAAATTAAATTAAAAAATTTATTTATAGTTTTTTAAGTAACTGACAAATTTTCGTTCAAATCAGATTTCTATTCCTTTATTATTTTACTCAGTATTTATCTCTATTTTTACTTGATTTTCCCTTCTATGCCCGTGGTAAGCATAACCAAACCCCCAGAAAATATTTATTTTATAAAATTCTTGAGTTTTCGGGTCGATTATTTTTTAAAAGGAAGGTAAATTAAAACAATTGAATTTTTGTTTTAATTGTTAAAGAATTTACACTTGAAACAGTTCATTATTTTATTCCGGAAAAAAATTCATTAATAAAGTGGCGTTTATTTTTTTATTAATTTCAGTCGCAAAAATTATAAAAAATTATTTCATAACATTAATTAAACTTTAAAATAATATTTTAATTATTTTTTTCAATTAATTAAAAATTTCGAATGAAAATAAAATAAGAAAAAAAATGAATCATATAATTAAAAAAAGTATTAAATTAAAATTTGTAAAAAGTCGAGAAAATTATTTCAACTGAGAAGAATAGAAAAATATTTAAATATAAATTTATTTATTTCTTGTAAAAATAAATGTCACAGATGGAAATTATATTAAATATTTTATTTAAATTATTGCACTATTCTTGTTAGCAAAAAAACATTTAATTTTCTTTCGAGACATATCAGATCAAACGACAACGATTATTTCAGGGGAATTTCCATTTGGAGAGCAATCTCAATTGCTCGTTTCGTAAATTATAAAATGAGGAATATAAAATATGAAAGAAGAAACACTTTCTTCAATTTATGACAGAAATTCGTCAAAAGGAAGGAAACATAAATTTGCTTATAATTTTTAGGTTTTTATTGAATTTGGAAATGTTTGTGTAACAAAAAGAGTCAAAACTTTACATTAATATATTCCTAATAAAACTTGTTGAAAAATTTGTATGGTGAGGAATACTCAAAATTGTGTATGAATGTGGTGTGTTTATTTGAGTGTGCTGAAATTGGCAGTGTGTATATCGCACACCAGTTTGCAAATCTGTGCTTTACTGTATTTACCACAACTGATCATTCGAACAGAATTTACAATTTTAGAAGTAATTAAAATTTAATAATCTGATAAAATTTAAATTTAAAAAGTAATTATGTAGTGTAATATTAGTATTTTTTTAAACATTAAAATAAACACGTTTAGTTGTTTAATTAAAGACATTTTTGAGGTTTGAATAATTTTAAAGTTAGTTTAATTATTTTTTTATAATTTTATGAGATATTTTAAAGTTAAAATAATAATAATAGATGTTTTTGAAAAATTATTAAATTTGTTCGAATAATCATTATTAAAAATTCAGTAACACTTATTAGAATGATGAAAAATGGGGAAAGAACTTTCGTGAGTTGTGGTGACTCTAAAAGTGATAGTAAATGTTTGAATAATAATTTTTTGGTGCTCTTAATATGTATTATGCTTATTGGTTTTGAATAGTGGTCGATAAATAGATTTAGTTTGAAGTATGAAATTTCATACAGTTACACCGTATAGAATATAAATAGTGAGCTTACCAAAGAAAATAATAGATGCCAACTACAGTTTTGTATCTATTTTGATATGTGCGCTATTAGTCGCATTTTTCAGAATAAAATATTTTGTTAATAATTTGATTTAGTAGTCTGTTTTATAGCAAATTTTCTGCTTTTTTATGTTTTTCAATAAGGTAAATTTTTCATACCTTTTTGGAGATAATTCTCAACATGTCAAAAGATCGATTTTGGACAATTTTCTTTTATGATTTCATTCTAGGTCAAAATTCTACGGAGATGACTCTTAGATTGAAAGCTGTTTGGAAGGCAAAACTGCTGTGCAAGGTTGGTCCAGAAATTTTATGCCGAAGATTTTGGACTTGAAGATGCACCATTAATCAGTTGACCTATAATAATCTAGGATGAAGAAATGAGACCCCTGATCGAAGCTGCTTCGTCGCAGACTGTTTGAGGTAAAGTGGAAAAACTTTATGTTAGTCACCATGCAGCTGAAAATGTATTGATTTGAATTGGAAGGCAAAGCGGTTGAAAAATGGGTCCCTCTCAATTTGAACAATCTCTAAAAAAGGTTTTTTTTAAGTTTCTTCATCTCTGATCTTACGCAACAAGAACTTAGACACACATTGTTAAGTATAATGAAACTTAAATGCTGTACTGCAAAATGAAGCTTTCTGGTCACTATCTGGACAAAGAAGAGACCATAAAAAACTTTTCAAAGGCTAAAAGCACCCAAACAAGTTAAGGGTTATAGTATGGTAATAGGCGGCAAGTGTCAACTATAACTTCTTAAAAATAGGTTAGTAGAATCCTACTATTTAAAAATTGATATCTTTGAAAAAGTACTTCAACATCAGTAGGTATCTGTCAATAAGCGAGCCACAATCCTCTTGCATGTAAACATGAAACCCAACGTTTCACGGATCAGTGTACAAAAATTGAACGATTTCGAGATCAAAGTTTTCCTCATCTACCATATTCTCCAAACTTTCATTAATCAATTACTACTATTTCAAAGATGATCTTTTCATAACCAAGCAAAAATAGCATTCGTCGACTTCATCGAATTATCGAAATGTTTTTGCTGATGGAATCAATCGCCTAGTAAATCTTTGGCCAAATATACGGATCCTAGTCGTGCTTGTTTCAATTAAATTGATAAATGTCTTAGTAAAGTTATGACAACCTAAAAGGTGAAAAGCATTTATGACAGGCTAATATTATGAGATTAAATTACCAAATATATGAGCAGTGTAATCATTGAATAATAGTTAAATCATCTAAACACACTGAATAAAGTTGTTTATGAGAGAGCGTACAGTGAAGCAATATATATATCAGATCCATATATCCTAAAATTGATATTGTTATCTGCCTTCGGAACGGTCGAATGCTCCATAATAAAAGCATAAATAATTTCTTGTAAAAATTTATTAAAAAACAATTTTCCACTTTTTGAATTTTCTCTCACCAAACTCTGAATATTAAAAATATTCCTTTATTTTAATATGATTCAGTTATTTTTTGAAGGAACCAATTTATTTAAATTACCAAGCATATATAGTATAAATATTTATATACATAAAAAAGTTTAATTATTTAACTTAATTATTATGATAAAATTTTCTTAAAGAATTTTACATTATTTTTCATTTCTATTAAATTAATTTACTACACCAAAAATTTTCGGTTCAATTTTAATCCCTAACAGATGTAAAAACCCTTTCCATTCTCAGAAGCAATATTAATTAAATAGAAAATATAATTAAGATAATAATTAAAAATAAGAATATAATAAATTTTTAAAATATTTTTTATTTAATTATAGAAGGAAGGTAAATGTTTTTTTTCATTAAAACAATTTTTCTCATTGGTTAATTAATTTTTTTGAATTTTTAATTAATTTCATTTATAAATATTGTAAGAAAAATAATTACATTTCGATTTGATAAAAAAGGAAAAAAAATAATCCATAAATTTTTAATTACTTTTATTTAAAATTATCTATTATTAAAAATAATTACATCTTGGATTTACTAAAAAATAGATCAAAAATTAATTTTAATAAAACAATTATTAAATTTGATTTTTATTTATAATTTTACAGAAAAAATAACTATTCTTTAAAGTTTGTTTTAAACTCTCAAAAAATTAAAACTCTATAATAATTAGAAATTAAAAAATAATCATTTTAAGAATATTTCCTGTAAAATCAGAAAATATTATTATTTATATAAAACTTTAAAATAATTAATTAAAATAAATGGAATTCTTATGGTTACATGTTTCAAACAAATGAAAGCCGAAGCCGACTTCAAAAAAAATCATATTGAAGAGGAAAATTTTTCATTTTCGTACGAGCATGAATCTATATAAATGTTCGCCGCGCTATTTTCAATATTTGATAAATAATACATAAATCTATACAAATAGCAAAGAATAATAATAATTAGAATATTAATACGTGGTGCACTCAATAAGTAGTGAGCCTAACATAAAAATAATAGTCCGATTCCAATGAAATTTATTTTTCATGACAAGCAAGTTATAAATGTATCATTTCTCAAAGAAATCTTCATTCACACCAACACATTTTTTCCAGCGCACAACAAGTTCCAGAAAGGCTTTATCGAAGAATTTCGGTGGAGCCAAGAAATGTGAGACTGCATCCTTCAAGTCTTCTTTCGTAGCAAAATGTTGACCCCTGAGAGCTCGCTTGAGGTGGTTAAAGAGATGATAATCGGATGGCGCCATATCCGGGCTGTATGGAGGGTGTGAGAGCAGGGTGAGGCCATAACCCTCAATTGATGACATTGACAGCCCACTTGAGTGAATGGGTGCATTGTCGAGTAAATAATATAACTCACAAACTCTGCTCTTCCTTCTCAGCTTTCTGGCCTGTAACACGAGCAAGGAGTAGTATTCACTGTTGATATGAACACCAGCTTCCGCAAAACCAGCAAGGATCATTCCATTGGCATCCCAAAAAGTGGTGAACATGATAGCTTTTTTTGTGAGAGGTTGATGATCGCATCTTCTTCGAACACCCTTTCCCTGGAAGCTTCCACTCTTGAGACTCACGTCTTGATTTTGGGACATAAATGGCTAGTGGTGTTTTATCCATTGTCATAATATTCTGTAATAAGTGGTCTCCAACACGTCGATAGAGTTTTAAGTTTTCCTGGCAGCACATCAATCGCCGATCCTTCATGTCTGCTGTTAAAAACCGTGGCACGAAGCGTGAACACAATTTTCTAATTCCAGTTTTCTCAAGCAGTGATTGTATGGTACTTGTGCTGACATTTAATCGCATTGTCACTTCTCTGGTGGTGATTCGTCGCTCACTCTGCACGATTTTCTTCAGTTTTTTTCACTATTTCTTCACCAATTTCATGTAGCTTACCTGACTTTTTTTCATCAAAAACAGACGTTCGACCATCTCGAAAATTGTTGAACCATCGTTTGACAGTAGAAATGGATGGACTCTCTTTGTCATAAACAGAACTAAGCTCCACGAATATTTCTTCCGGGTTTTTCTCTTTCATTAACAAGAAATGAATAACGCTTCGATATTGGACGTTTTCCAATGACATTTTCGAATTTATGCGCTCTCTAACCTAAACACAAATAATAGATTAAAACAAATATCATAAATATTACCTCAATAACTTGCTTGTTATGAAAAAAAAATTCATTGGAATCAGAATATTATTTCTATGTTAGGCTCACTACTTATTGAGCGCCACATGTAATAATAGCAAATATTAATAATATTATTATTACATTATCGACTACGAATTTTGTACAATTTTACACTCCTGTCACCACCCAATCAAATGTCGACATGCAAGTGAGTGTATTTATTTGTGTGTTATTTATCGCGGACTTTTGTTTGATGGAGATTAAATATTGTGAAAGTCGGACTAAATTCGTGAAAAAATATGATTGTTTATGGTTTTTTCAACGTTCAGCAGATTATGAGACGGCTGAGATAAATATATTATTTTTTAATGATTTTGGACCACCGCAATTTGCCCCCCTACCTTTTTAATTATTAATTAATTATCTCTATGATTAGATTTTAAATTTATATTTATGAAATCATTGCAATTCTAATTTGAAAAATGACCATACTAAAAAAAGCATGTTTTGCACCTAAAATTTTATTTTTATGCATTTTTATTAGAAATAAAAAAAATTGACTTTTGGTTGCCCTAGTTATAAGACTTTTCGTACGTTAATATATTTATTATTTGTCCGAATAACTAACAACAAAGTAAAAAAGAACAAATTTCTACTAAACTGACTCAAGTAATTTCAAGCTATAAACATTATCACCCGTTAAATATCTTGAATGTCAGCTAAAGAGATTCCAATAATTCCGAGCTGTGACCATCGATAATTTGTGCAATAATATCTTCAATCTAATTGTGTATTTATTATAATCTGTAAGTCGAACATTATTGTAAACTATCACCCCAATCATCATCCATTATTTATTAAGTGACGATTTTGATGATCCTGTAAGTTAAACTTATTTTTATTTCTCCTGATTCGATATTCGCTTATTAATACTGATTTCCTCATTTGTTTCTTATACAGGTTTGGTTCAAAAGTTTCCGTGGAAATTTCAATAACAAATGAATATCAACAAAGTATTTAATCATCAACGTCACATAAGTTTTCAAAATATTCACCATCATGTTCACTGCATCGTTGCCACATTCCCGGTAACTTGTTGATGCCATCCTGGAAGAATTGCTGCGGTTTTGAGTCAGCCCATTGTTGAATATCGTGTATTACAGCAGATGAACTGGCGTAATTCTTTCCTCGTAAGGCAGATTTCATTGGTCGAAAAAGGTAATAATCTGAGTGAGCCAAGTCTGGCGAGTATCGCACATGTTCAACAATGTTGAGATGTCGCTGAGTAATCTTCTCTTGTGTGATGGTAGCCGTATGGGGCCTCGCATTGTCGTGCTGGAGGTAGAGATTCCCATGAGACATTCGTAAAAATTCAAATTGCTCAAATAAATAATTGTTGAAAAAAGATATCATTAACATTCTTGTATTAAACAAAATATTGTGATACATATAATTATATATTATTACTATAAGTTCTGGTAAATAGAATTTGTTACAATTGTTATTATTATTATTAGTTTCGGTGGGCACATCACTCCGTTGTGAGCATAACTAAATTGGAACACCTGCAATTTGAGAACATTAATTATTAATTATTAATAATTAATATTCAAGCTAATTTAAGATCTGCTCGTGTCGAGGATTATTAAAAAAACTTCGTCTGTTTTTTTTTAACATTTCCATATTTTATTTTGAGAAACTTATTTATTTATTTTGTTAATTGTATTTATTTAATGTCTAACGACCTTTACTTCTCATTCGACATTTTTCCACGCCGCGTTTTAATCTTCTAACAACTTTTATTATTGTTATTATTATTAATATTATTATTATTATTATTAAAATTATTATTATTAATAATAATGATATTAACATTAAAAATGTTTTCTGAAATTTAAATGCATTAATTATTCAGTTTAATAAAAGGTTTTCGTATTATTTTAGTATTTTATGTTACTAAAATTTGATATTTTCTAATTTATCGTAAAAACGTAAGTTTTAATAAAATATCGTAATAATTATTATTAATCAAATGAATAATTAATAATGAATAAAACAGTTCAGAAGTGGATATTCTATTTTGGAATTCATATAATTTGCAAAATATTATTTTTAATATTATACAACAATATATTTCCTTTAGTAATATTTTTATTAAAAATAAAAAAAAATATCTAGGATTATTTAAATATAAAATATATATTATTTAAGTCAATTTTTGTGATATTATTTGTAAATGTAAAATATTATTTACGCATTTTAGGACCGAAAGTTTCAGTTGACGTACTTCAAAATCGGTGGTTCTTCTTTTCCATTTAAAGAAGGTTTATTTATTCATTTATCGATTGTTTCTTTGGTCAATTTCGAAACGATAATCTGAAAAGTATTTCGAAACTCGAAAATTCTTATCTTTTTAAAATTAATATATTTTTCTAAATTATATTTTAGAAATTAAAATTTTCGAATTACTTCCCCAAAATTAATAATTTAAATATTATGTTTACAAATTATACTTCTTTAAGTTTTAAAATTTTTAAAATTTCAATCAGTAGACACATCCACCGAAAGCGAATTCAAATATTCCGTAAATATAAAATTTTATTTGTTCAAAGAAAATAAAATACAATTCAAAGAAAGAAGTTAATTCTTAAAATATTTATTCCTTTATTTATAAAATTTCATCACGATGTACAGTGTGGTTGATGATTTTCTTCTTTCTTTTTGAAGGAACCACATTGTCCTGACCTTCAGCGAATCCCTCAACGAAATGTAACTCAGTTTTCCCATGTCAAGATACAATGACATATGCCATTATTGAGGGTCATGTTCAATTATCTCAGTTTTCAATTCGACAGTTCGATAGAGGCGTTCATTTTGTCTGATTAGTGCAGGCGTTATGTTGAAGGTAGCCTCATCTAAGAAGCATAAGGTATTCTTCTTTTCATCAACTCAATATCGATTAATGAGTTTTGTGGATTTTCAACATGTTTTTTATGATTGGCCATCGGTTTATGACATTTAATTCTGTGAGAACATTTCAAGCAACTTTCCTTTAAAATCTTGAGCACTGACTATGATTCTGACTACTATGCTGACCACGAGAACTGAATCTCTGGAGTGACTACCATTCTGAGTACGGCTTGTTTCCCAGGAGAGAAAAGTTTTCATTTTCTACATGTTCCTATCTTACGAATATTGGCAGTGGCCTAAACAATATTCTTTAGTTTATTACACACATCATAAAACTGATTTGCAGTAATATCACCAGAAACCAGGGAGGAACTTCGGTCCACTTTTGTAATTCCTAAGGGTGTGACTTCTTAAAAAAGATAAATAACACTTATTGAAAATCAGTCAATTGTGGAGCCATTTTCTAAACAGAAAAGAAATAATGAAATATGTCATGTGCTATATAATTATAGGACAGAAATATCAACAAATCTGAGGCAGTCAATTATGACTCAGTTAATTATATATTTAATGAAATCATAAAATTTTAACAGAAAAAATAATAACACTTCAATCAATTATGTACTCTCCTTCATTTTTCACTACTTCTTCCAATCTTTCCACCAGTTTGTTGATTCCATTTTGCCAGAAATCCTTAGGTCGAGTCTCAAAGAAGTTGTTGAGCCAATTCTCAAGATGATCCTGATTTTCGAAGCTAAGATATAAATTCTACTAAAAAGCAGACAGTTTTAAATTGGTTCAGAAAATTTGTGAAAGGTAATTTTAATCTCAGTAATAAGTCTCAGGGTCGTTTACGAACATAGGACAACAATGATGAACTGAAGGTTCAAACTGTTCAAACTGTTCAGGATTCAGTCTTAAAAAATTATATCTTAAATTTATTATTCTTATTTATATCAATCAGATTCGTCATCGATCTTTTTATCTCAAAATTATCCAAGAATTTTTAACGATAATTGAATGACGATCCCTGACAATTTTATTGTTTTTCATTTGCTTGAATTAAACATTTAAAAATAAAATATATAAATATATATATCTTAATAAGAAATTTAAAAAATAATGGCGTTCTTAAATATATATATATATATATA